>BQNB010059619.1:0-37254 GCA_026074375.1 Tanacetum coccineum | reverse complement strand
TTTCAATTACATCGATGTCATGTTTAACCTTGGCTTCATTACCTTTTTCTTTCAAAAATTGACTCTGTTGCCCTGATTTTAAAACATTGTTTTGCATTTGTAGTTCAAGATCAATACAATGTGCTTCGAGTTTTGCAAAATCTTTTTGACACTGGGCAACAGTCGTTTTGAGACAAACATTTTCAGACTCGAGTGATTGATTTGAGAGTTCAGTTGTCTTGTCATCAGTTAATTTAGCAGGCAAAGGACATATGTCATGACATTGTTCAGCATTCTGGTCAACCTTTCCTTCATTATTGAATTCAGGTTGCTCAGTATTCTGTTGTCCTGTAGCAAAGATATTGATTTCAGCAGTCGTTTGTACCTCAGCCGTTGGCTCTTCATCATTTATGGGTCTGATATCTGCATCATCAACATGTGCATCATTCCCTGATCTGCTGCTTGTATCCTGCTCTTTTGATTCTGTCCCATTGCTTGCAATGATAACTGAACTAGCATCCAATACATTACTCGTATCAGTCTTTTCTTCTGTTGTCTGGTTTTGTCTTTCATTCACCCTGCTGTCATACTGCATTTTATGTTGTGCTCTTTCACCAATCGACTTCTTAACAGATTCCATGTGTTGGTTCAGTGTGTCACGGAATTCTGGAATAGCGAGTCGAGTGTATTGTAGGAATTTGTTGCGTATCATGTCAACATATTCATCATCCAAATAAAACCGTGACTTGATGAACATCTGAAACTGTGTCTGGAGTACTTTAAAAGCAGACATGGATCCAATCTCTTGAAATTCTTCGTTGTCAAGTTGCTTTTGTAGTTGATCCATGTACAAGAACATTGTGCCCGTGAAAGTCTCTAGATCTTGACCAAAGAGTGTTGCAAATGCGCGTTTAAATCCCTCTTCGGTTCGACTTCCTTTTAAGTCGTTGTTTGAAAGACACTTGAGGTGTGAATGAAGTCGTTGAAGAATATCCATGCAACTGTCTTTTGATTTGCCTTGAATTAGTTGAATTTGTTGTATTTCCGGGATCTGAACACGTAGGATAAGTATCTTTCTTTTCCATTTTATCGTGTATTGTGAAGTGTAAAAGATTTGTTGGATCTTAAGTGGATATTGTGATTGAAGTTGTGGTTTTGTAAGCAATTCACGTTCACGGGATTTTACACGTCTATGATTAAAACCGATAAAGAGTTAAGGGATGGTGTGTGTGATGTATAATAGAAAAAACCGTGAATGGATTGGGTTGCGGAATATCTAGCGGCGTAAATTCAAAAAAAACTGAAAAGTGTCACATTTCTCATAGAAAACAAGCTTTTTGTGCCTCCGAAAATCCTTAACCTGCCAAAGGGTTACAGTTGATCCGTCTGTTTTTTCTCTTCGTTTTGCAGAGCTTAAGGACTGAAACGGTGTTTCGGATCGAAAGTTATGGCCGTTTTTATGAAACACTTTTCTGTCACACATAATTTTAAAAAAAATTTCGTTAGGTCCAAAAATTCCGCTCTCGTTCGATCGGCTGTTCGATCGCTCGTTCGATCGCTCGTTCGATCGCTCGTTCGATCCGCTCGTTCGATCGGTCGTTCGATCGCTCGTTCGATCGGCTCGTTGCGACGGTCGTTCGATCGTGCTCGTTCGATCACCTAGGTTTCGATCGATCGTTCGATCGATCGTTCGATAGTTGAGGTTTTCGATCGTTCGATCGTATAGTCGGAACCGCATCGTTCGATACGTTGAGGTTTAGCTAGTTCGATTCGATTTTGTTCGAGTCATCTCGTTCCGATCGCTTGTTCGAGTCCGCTAGTTCGATCCAAACTTTTGTCGCTCGTTCGATCGTACACGATTTCCACTCGTTACAACTTTTTCGCTCTTTTTTTTTCACTCGTTCGTTGCCAACGTTTTGCAACACCCAAAATGAGCCACGAAATATAAATGCTTACCGAGTGCCACAAATAACCCAACGAAACTGCCGAATCCGTATAAGCTTATCACAACAAAAAAAACCACGAAATCCACCCGAGGCGATTGATACCAATTGTAGGAACCCGTTAATACTTCCACTTCATAACCCGAACACGAAAACAAGAAAAGAGAATGAGAGAATCGTGTAGAGAGAGAGAGATGAGAGAGAGTTGAGAGAAAATAAAGATGAAAAAGAAATTTTGATATTATGAAAAAGATATTTTCTAAAAATGAAAATATCTATATATATATTTAGATATTTTAGAAAATATCTAAATATATATATATACCCCTACACATTTAATGTGACGCGCGGGATATTTAACTAGGACCCGGGCTCGGGTTTTGCTTGGGATTAAACCCGAAACATATACAATATTAATAAATCTACAGCCCGATTCCGATTTATCCCTGTAACAACTTTAACTAAATTAAAGACCGAAGCTCCAACGTAAGTGACCGAGCTTCCTTGTTCTACTCAATACAATTAAGGCTAACATGTTTGTTTTAAGGTTTAAAAGTTTACTTTCAAAAAATGTATAGATCCGAGTTTCATTGTACAATCAAATCACAATATGAACAAGCAATAACTAACTAATTAAAGACCGAAGCTCCATCGTAGAGTGACCGAGCTTCCTTGTTCGACTCAATAAATTGAGGCTAACAATACGTTTTGTTGAACCAAAATATGCGTTCTAACTGTTATTTGTAAACTCTATGAATTCACTCAACGTTTTGTTGACCTTTTTAAGCATGTATTTCAGGTTAGGTATTGTTGATGGCTTGGATGAGACGGAACGCGGATATCAAGGATGGTGTCTCGGTGAAGTAGTGTCATTAATTAAACAAGTGTTTTAGAAATCAAGCCGTGTTGTGACTTTTAGAAATAAAATCTATAATGGTATTAGAACATATGTAACTTTGATTTTTCTAATAAATGAAATTGTGTTTTATAAACGTATCTTTGGAACGTTTACTGGGACTCGTGTGCATGTATTATGAAGTAGCACTCCAAATGTTGTATTTCGCTGCGTATCGTAGTTTGGGGGTGTTACAAGATCACTTGAAACAAGATCTAAGTATGTTAGTGATCAAGAGTTTTAGTGAGAGAATGAAGGTTTAGAGAGAGAAAGAAAAGACTGAAAAATTTCGTGCAAAGAGGAAACTTTTTCTGCTGGGAATGGAGCAGTATTTATAGGCAGGGAATCCCAACGGCTCTTTAAGGGCGGTCTCGACGGTCCCTTATATATAAGGGGGCCGCCAGGCCTATAAGGGGTCGCCGCCTAGACTCCGCTCTCTTTTTTGTCTTTTTGTGAGGAAGGTTGTATCTGGTGTAGAAGCTTCTGTTTTGGGGGAAAATTTTAAATTTTAAATTTGAAGTTTTTAATAAAACTTTTTATTTTAATTAGAAAATATTTTGTAAAAGTATTTTTGAGAAAATACTTTTGTAGAATTAGAATACTCTGAATGCTTTGCATTTGGTAGAGTATCCTTTAAAAGAATCCTTTCATCTTCTTTCCATCAAATTTGATAGCTGCATCTATGGTATTAAGGTTTGTAAACAGGATCCCAATGGTCTCTTAAAAGCTTAAAGCAGGTTTTTAACTAGAAAAAGTTCATAAGGGTCTTGTTGTGAGGGTTGATATAACACCCTATTTTGAACATAAACAGCAGTATTTAAATACTTCAGACAGAAAGTTGTTGGCAATTTGGTATCAGCTAGGCATCATGTCCTAGCAGTCTATTTTAGTGTCTTATTTTTCTTTTTCAGACATACTCATTTTGTTGTGGTGTCCTATGCAACACCTAAATTCCCTTCTTAATACCCTTTCATTTCAACAGAAACTGGATTCATGAATTCATTTCTTAAATTCAGCCCCATTGTCACATCTACTCACTTTCAACCCTAAGGTCTAATTTGATTTCCTTGCTGTTATGAATGTTTCTAAGGATTTCACTAGTTTCATCTTTAGTTGTAATAAGTAAAATCCAACTAAACCTACTAAAATCATCTGATGACAACTAGGAGTTACATCTTCTTCATTAAAACTCTTTACAATGTTGGGCCAAACAATTCATGTGCACATTTGTAATGGTTGGCTGATTGAACTGACGTTTTGGTCTTATAAGAAGCTTTGTGTTGCTTTCCCTTCTGACAAGCAACACAGGTTTGATTTATTTCAAAAAGTTTTAATGGTAGACCTCTGACAAAGGTTTCCCATTACCAGTTTATTCATTATTTTGAAATTTATTATGTCCAAGCATCCTATGCCCAAGATCGATTCATATGGTGTGAACTTTTGCAAGATACAAGTGACGACCTCCTTGAGGATAACAAACATTTTTTAAGTCAACACTATACATGTTATCCTTTCTAGGAACTTTAAGTAAAACATGACTTTCATCAGTTAACTTAAAGTCTAGAGACATAACAACACATTCAGTATCAGTAAAAAGAACACTATTCTTCTTGTCACATGTAACACCCCCATTTTTACATATAGCAGCGGAAGCTAATCTGGGGTATTACTTCAAGGTACAATAGTCATAATCATAGAAAACGAATCAAAAAGAGTCGTTTTTGAAAATTAAGTTATCATTCATTATTTCATCAGAGTTTTTACAAACGAAAGGTCCCAAAATCTAAAACACAAAGTTTGAATGATTATCATTTTGCCATACTTCAAGTCCTTCGCCACTCAGTGATTTAAGTTGTTAATTACCTGAGATAAAACATGCTAAAAAGTCAACACAAAGGTTGAGTGATATTCATAGGTTTAAGTTAAATAATTTGAATGCAAATTCGATATTGGGTTACATTGTTATACACCCGTTATAAAACAAGTATTATTGCCATTAGCTCATGAATCCGAAGCCTTGGGATATTAATCATACGTTATAGCCCCAACGGGTGCCTTTGCCAAAACACCCGAGGTTATATTCTATGGTGTGGCATTTGGTTAACGGTATAACTGGGTAAACCATCGGGGAGTCCAATCCCAAATAGGATCTATTCCATACATTCGCGCTCACTCCGTAGAGTAATTAACGGTTCATGATATTGGGGACTTAAAGGCAAAATAGTTACTTAGGCAATAATAAATCAGTTGACATGTAGACAATAATTGCATTCATGGGTATAGATGATCCCCTTCGCGGGTTTATGAAATATTTAAAAGAGTTAAATAAGAGGCTATGAACTCACCTTAACTGTCTAGGAAATCTGTGTGATAGCAAAGATATATGAAATGAAAGAACGGGTTCATCACACGCTACTGGGGTAATATGGTTCAAGTCTTAGTTTTGATTGATTATGTTTTTACATTATAATGAATTATCATATTTGATTGAATTATTTGGAGTATTGTATCACCGTTAGGGCACATCATAATTCAGAGGTTCATTCAGTTAATCCGTTTGAGGAGCTAGGGCACTTTTAATCTGGTAAACCTCAACAACTCAGTAGAACATATTACCAAGATGATAACCTTTTATATGAGCTCTAGTATTGTGATGCGAATATAGATTCGGGAGATGATAGTTATAACATAATCGGTTTTATTGTTTTTACTTATTAATTGGAAATGATAAGCCGTCAGCGTTAATTATAAGTTACGTCTTTATAGGTTTTGAACACATTTCTACACTTTTTCAAAATGTTACATTTTTAGACATTAAAAATGAAAAATGGCAAATGTACCCTTGGAGTTTGACTTTCTACTAGTTTGGTACTTCTAGTTTAAAAGGTGTACAAGTAAACTTGTCATTTTGGAAATTGACATAATAGACCCCTACACTTTTTCAAAATGTTACATTTTAGACCCTTAAGAATGAAAAATGGCAAAATATACCCTTGGAGTTTTCACTTTTACAAGTTTGGTCCTTCTAGTTTCAAAGATATACAAAGTAAACCTTGTATTTTGGAAAGTGACATAATAGACCCCTATAGTTATAACTTTGATAAAATAATATTTTCAGTCCCTTTAGTTATAAGTTTCAGAAAGTTACGATATATACCCCTTGCATGGATAATATTTACAAAACAAGTCCGAATGGCCATGTAAGCTTATTTTAACATTCCAAAAGATATTTGCAGGTTATAGCTTATTAGAATATATTATAACAACATTTTATCATAATAGCTTTTAGATTAATTAAAAACACAAAATTAGGGTTTCAGGTGTATGATTTTGGATTAAAAAGGAAAACGCATAGATTTTGAGCTTTAAAATTTTAACAAGAGATTGAACATGATCATATGACATTCATAAGAGTGTAGAAGCAGAAGTGGAACCTTTAGAACCTGGGTTTGAGCTTTATTGATCAAGAACGGGTCGAAATGGGTCGAATGCCACTCGTACGTCTAGAAATGGAGTCTCGGGGCTTCAAGGCTTCAATTATTCACTTGAATTCTGCAATTGGGACTTCTTAGGAACTTATTGAGCAGAGATTTGCTGCTATTGTGGGTTATAGAAGAAGATGTGTTGGTGTGCTTTGAAATGAAGGGTGGGAATCTCCTTTTATAGGTTCGAATGGTCTTGGAGGGTAAGCAAAGGGTGATGTGGTGTCAAATCCTTAGAGATACTGAGCAAGGAAGTCTATTAGGTGACAAGGAAGGGCTATTCATGTAGCTAAGCAAGGTGGTAAGGTTGTAGATGGTGGAGGTGGCCGTGGCTTAGACAAGCAACAAGGGAGGTGATGTCGAACCTTGGTGACCAAGTTAAGAGCTTAGAGGTGCTTGTAAGCTACTTACTACTGAAGTAGCATGATCATGGAGGGGCTTGCTTGCTTGGTTACTTGATAAAATAGGTCAAAACTAGCCAAAAAGGGTCACGAGTTTGAATAGGGCACGTGTTAGGGTTTTAAGCTTATTTTTCGAGTGCATTTGATTAGTAATGATGGAATATGGATTGTAATGTTTGTATTATGAGTTTATAACATGATTTGATCATTGGTTTGGGTTTAAAGTGGGTAAAAACAAAGAAATGAGTCGCGAGTTGGCTTAGGGTTCGAACTAGGTTTTTTAGGATTTAATTTGCATACATTGAGGTTATAATGATGGAATATGATTTGTAATGTTGTAAATCAAGTATTTACAACTTATTTGACTAATGGTTGAGGTTAAAAACGGATAAAAATAAAGAAACGGGTCATGGTTTAGAAAATAGCTCGGGTTAGGGTTTCTTAGTTTGATTTCTTGTAATTTCATGAAATGAGAAGGAATATGGAATGTAATTGAAGTGCATGAATTGCTTGTAACTTATACTTGATGGATTGTACAAGATTCTTAGGAAAACGGAGGTAAAACGGCTATTTTGGATGTCATGCTTAATGACTTATACATTGTGCTTTTAAGGCTTGTACTTTGACTTGGAGGGAGTTTATATTTCAAATGAAATGTTATATTACTTGTACATATGCTTTAGTAGCTTGTGCATTCACTTTAGATATTAACTTTACAGGGAATTAGGGTTTTAGAGGTATATGAATGGTTTAAAGCCTGTCTTGATATAACGTTGCAAATGGTACATTATATGAGTAATGTACTTTGCAAAAATGATATTAAGATATTGACTTGATATGATCAAGAAAACTGATGAATATTCTATTATACACTCCTCTGAATGGCTTTAAGTATGATAAAAGGTAAAGTTCAAGGTTTGTTTTGGGTATGGAATTGTTGTACACATGGGTAGGTTCATGTTGTCTCTGGGGGTGAGGTGAGTGTGGGGTCTGGGCAGCATATCGTGACTGTCTGGTTGAGTGTGTGGGTGTATTTATGAGGTGGGTGTTCTTGTTAGTAATGTTCGGGGGTGGGTGTTATGTCGTGGCGGCAGGGTGAGTTAGTGGATGTGAATTGGCAGGTGGTGTAGGGAGAGGGGAGGTGCGGGTGAGTGGGTGGTTGTAGGGGACGGATGGTAGCGTGGTAGTTGGGTTGTAGGGGGGCAATTGGTCGTTTTGGGGGATTGGTGGGGTGGAATGCGGTGTGCCCCCCCGTCTGGAGTGCTCGTGGTAGTTTGTGGGTCGGTAGGGGATGTGGGTTGGAGTGGTGTGGAGATTTGGTGGTAGGCTGGTTGGGTGTGGTTTGTATTGTGGTAGGTAGAAGTAGATTGGATGATGGATGTGTGATTGTTATTAGAAAACAGAATAGTAATAGTTATCTTAGAGATATCTTAGGAGATATCTTAGGAAAGGATATGTATTATCCTTTGACACGGTTGTAAAGCCCATTAGGGTTTCCATTGTGTATAAGAGGAACCCTAAGGCACAAAGTTATGTACTACACGTTTGAGAAATATCAATAGAAGCATAGAGCTTTATAGTAAATTAGTATTGTCGTTTCTTCTTTACTCTTGTGTTAAGATTCCGCATTAACACTTGATTTTCATAGTTAGTGTCTCTCATATAGTTGATTTGGATTTATCCAAGTTATCTATCGTCTTACAAAGGCTAGTCAGATCCTATAAACCAAGGACCTACAGAGACCATTGTGTAACTTACAATGTCTGAGGTATAAATGAGACCATTGTGCAACTCACAATGTCTGAAGAAATGTTCTGGGATTTATATAAATAACCCGTATATAAATCTGAAGAAATGTTATAACACCTGTTATAACAACCCAAACGCACCCCTTGGTGGTGGTGACTGCCAAACGCACCCTTGTGGTGGTGGTAGTCAACCAAACGCACCCGTGGTGCGGTTATAAAAACCAAACGCAACCTAGCCGCTGAACCACCGAAACAAACACCCTTTTGTGGTGTTTTCTATTAAAACCAAACCCACCCTTAGTGGTGGCTGCCCCACCACTAGATACAAACTGGTCCAAAAAGGTGTTATTTTGGAGTCCACTTCTTGCCCGTTTGGTTTTCGGATGAAGAGTACTGTCCATCATTTGTTTTATTTCGATGTTCTCTATCACAGGAGTTTTGCATCGTTTTGGCCGTAGGGTGGGAGATCGATTTCCAGCTTTGCGTTCGTTTCTCTAGAATGGGACGAGTGTGTTCTCTTCTATTCGTCTCCGGTTCGTTAAAGATTTTATGTGAAGGAGTCTCTACGTTGCTTGTGTTTATTTGGGGATTCCGGAATCGTCTACTTTTGATGTTAATAAGCCGTCTAGATCGATCCCCTTTTTGAGAATATTGTCTCTCCTCCTTGTCTTGGTGTAATAGTAGGTGGTAGTAAGAAAGTTCTCTAGGGATTATTGGCATTAAAATTAGCCGTTCAAAAAAAACGGCTTCGTTCTACTCGCAACCTAGGTAATATGTCAAGTCTTAGTTATGTTTCTGTGTCTTCGAATTTTATAAAGTATATCATCATTGATTGAATTGTTATGGAGTATTGTATCACCGTTCGGGCCATCATAAGTCAGAATATTAGAATATATTATAATGTTAACAGTAAGCTTATTAGAATATATTATAACAATAGTTTACAAGTTTAGCTTATATAATAAGTACAAACATTCAATTAGGAGATAAAACACATATGTTTTTGAGTTCAAAGCTTTTAACAAGAGTTTAAGCATGATCATATGAACATTATAAGGGTATGAAAATATAATGTAAGTGGTATTCGCTATTTTATACATATATTTTACCATGAAAAACGAACCCAAAAGACCAAAAACATAATTAAAATGGTATATATATGTTTGTTTTTGTGTTTGTGTATGTGCAGGTACGGATATCAAGAAAAGAACAAAAATAAAGACAAAACCGGATAAAACCGAGCACGGATCGAAAATAACGCGAGAAAACTAACCAACGGTGCCTCGGATTTTATTGGGCCAGCCCGTAACCCACTTAACGGGCCGGACCAGCCCAAATAAAGTCAAAGGCCCAATTGAAGAATGAAACAAATTAAAAAAAGCCTTAAATTTGCTATTTCTACTCGTTTAAGAAAGTAAGGATTAAGAATGAATATGGATGAGAAAGATCACACGTGTGCACCCGAAAATAAATAAACTTAACATCACAGACATTCCATTTTCTTTTGATTCATGTGAACCATAATGTGACACCGTGGCCACACTAATTGCTACTACAAGTTTGCGAAAGGGAGAGTGTATATCATCAAAACAAAAATTGGGAATTATTGGCTGCTAACCTTCTTCGCACGAGACCCCTAAAAAATTCGAAATCATCAGAATAAATAAGGGAACATGCCCTCTCCACACAAGTTTTCTTTAGCTCACTAATTCTTCCACGTGTCAATCCATTTTCATAACAATTTAGTTAAAAGATCGAGTAAACAAGAAATATTGATGAGGAAAATAAGTGCCTTAGATGCTCACGTGCAAACCAAATTAATTCAAAAAATGAACACGTGACCGAGCACTATAATTTGAAGGAGCGAATTGGACAAAAATACGTGACATGGGATGGAGTTATTATTTTCAGTTCATATCAAAAGTGGAACCAACAGTATTGTGTGTTTAATATATCTGCTTTGAAATGAGGCTAACTCAAGAGTAACACGGGCGAGAAAGTACCGGCTATGATCATTTAAATACACAAAGTTGATGATCCGTGTGACACCAAAAGAGATGCAATGATTGGCTCATTGAGTACCCAATGATAGGGTCCAAAATTACAACATCACCCCTTCTCACCCATATAAATTGTACCCACTCCCTTTATTTTTCCCCATCTAGTTAGTTAGTTAGTTTTTTTTTAGTGTAGTTTTTATATTTTTTTAGCTTATTTCAAAAATGTAATTGCTTATTTCCATTTTTATGCTTATTGTACTCAACTCTTGTCTCAAGCTTTTTAATATAATGTAATAGATTTGGTTTAAAGTTGATTATAAATCTAAATGGGTAGTTAAACTGTCCACTCTTCCATCTGCATTTGTTTCATGTGATGCAGGTGATCCAGCTTGTTCTGTGGATTGTTGATAGCGGATGCTCAAAGCATATGACTGGCAATCTTCAACTGCTAAGAAATTTCATTGAGAAATTCATGGGAACAGTCCGCTTTGGGAATGATCATTTCGCTGCAATCACAGGCTATGGAGATTATGTTCAAGGCAATCTCACAATTTGTCATGTCTATTACGTTGAAGGCCTTGGGCATAATCTATTTTCGGTTGGACAATTCTGTGACGGAGATTTAGAAGTAGCCTTTCGTTCAAACACGTGTTATGTTCAGAACTTAGAGGGAGATGATTTGCTTATGGGTTCTCGAGATTCGAATCTCTATACTATCTCTATTTCTGAGATGGCGGCTTCTTCTCCAGTGTGTTTAATGTCCAGAGCCACATCAACAAAATCTTGGTTATGGCACCGTCGCCTATCTCATTTGAATTTTGGTACCATTAACCAACTCACTTCAAAGTATTCAGTTGATGGGCTACCAAAATTGAAGTACACCAAAGATCACCTATGTTCAGCTTTTAAACAGGGTAAAAGCAAGAAAGCTTCACTTCCACCAAAGTTGGTTCCAAGAACCGAATCCAAACTTGAATTACTTCACATGGATTTATGTGGGCCAATGAAGTTGAAAGTATCAATGGCAAGAAATATATTCTCGTGATCGTTGATGATTATTCTCGGTACACCTGGGTATACTTTCTTTGCACCAAAGATGAGGCTCCAGATATGATTATCGATTTTGTTAATCAAGTTTAAAGGAATTTAAAGGCTTAGATTCTGACCATTCGAACTGATAATGGAACCGAATTCAAAAATGAGAAATTACGGTCTTTTTATGCAAAGTTAGGCATTGTTCACAAAACTTCAATCGCTCGAACGCCTCAACAAAATGGTATTGTTGAACAACGTAATCGTACACTCGTAGAGGCCGCTCGAACAATGCTTATATTTTCTAAAGCACAAGAATTTCTATAGGCCGAGGCTATTGCTACTGCTTGCTTTACCTAGGATCGCTCTATTATACACACTCGGCACAATAAAACTCCTTATGAGTTGATTCGTGGCAGAAAACCCAATATTCAATACTTTCATGTGTTTGGATCTCTTTGTTATCCAACAAATGATCGTAATGATCTTGGGAAGATGAAACCGAAGACTAACATTGGTATCTTTATTGGCTATTTTGAGTCATCATGAGGATTTTTTATTTATAATCGCAGAACTCAGAAGATAATGGAAACAATCCATGTCAAGTTTGATGAACTCGCGGCTATGGCTTCTGAATGCAACAATTTAGAACCCATAATGAACTGCATGAATTTCAATAATTCATCAAAAGATTCACAATCAATACCTTCAAAATCTGACTTGGACAATTTATTTGGTCCTCTGTACGAAGAATATTATAAGATGAGTTCACAAGAAGTGTCTACTGATTCCGCTGCAAATACTACTGATAATGACCACACTTCTTCATCCTCATCAATCGTCGTTGATCAAGATGATGCTCTTCTAGTTGTATCTTCGTCAGATGAACAAGTTTCTACCGTACCAAACTTTCCGGTCATGAGTGACGTTGCCGATGAATTTGTTCAAGAAGATGTTGTAGATTTTAATGGAAACATGTTTCATAATGCACCACAAACTCTTGACTTCGAAGTTGCTGAGTCATCTTCAACATATCAAGATCCATCAAATATGCATCAATTCCACCAACAACATCGCTCAACTAATAGATGGACTAAGAATCATCCAATAGAACAAGTGATTTGTGATCCCTCAAATCCGATAATGACAAGGAAAAGACTACATACTGATGCAGAAGTTTTCATGTATGCTCTCACCGTCAGTACAATCGAATCGAAGAATATCAAGGAAGCTATGCTTGATCACAACTAGATTGAATCTATGCAAGATGAGCTAAATCAGTTTAAACGCCTTGATGTGTGGGAGCATGTTGAATGTCCTATTGGCAGAAACATAATTGCAGTAAAATGGATTTAGAAAAATAAGACAGATGCTGAAAACACAGTTATTCGGAACAAGTCTCGTTTGGTTGCCAAAGGATACCGTCAAGAGGGGGGCATAGATTTCAAGGAGTTGTTTGCACCAGTTACAAGACTCGAAGCTGTCAGAATCTTTGTGGCTTATGCGGCACGCAAGAACTTTCCTATTTTCAGATGGATGTTAAAACAGCATTCCTGAACGGACCACTAAAAGAGAAAGTTTTTGTTCGCCAACCAGATGGTTTTGTAGATCCAGAGTTTCCTAACCACGTTTATCGTCTTAAGAAAGCTCTGTATGGTCTCAAACAAGCCCCGCGAGCCTGGTATGACAAGCTTTCTTCATTTCTAACCAAACACCATTTCACAAAAGGTATTGTTGACCGGACATTGTTCACAAGGAGACATGAGGATGACATTTTGTTAGTTCAAATCTATGTTGATGATATAATTTTTGGGTCAATTAAACCATTTTTTGCAAAAAGATTTGGAAAGGTTATGAAAGATAATTTTGAAATGCCAATGATCGGTGAAATGAAGTTCTTTCTTGGACTTCAAGTTCATCAATCACCCCGGGGTATCTTTATATGTCAATCACAATATACCATGGATATTCTTAAGAAACATGGGATGGAAAAATGTGATACTGTAAGTACACCAATGGCTACTACTAAACTTGATGCAGATTTACAAGGTACCCCAGTAGACCAAACTAAGTATCATAGTATGATTGGGGGACTCATGTATCTAACTACTAGTCGACCAGACATTGCCTATGCAACGTTTGTATGTGCATGTTATCAGGCACGCCCGACTAATAAACACCTCAAAGAGGTCAAAAGGATCTTTCGATATCTTAGACAAACCATTTGCATAGGTCTATGGTACTCGAAGGATTTTGGATTTGAGCTAATTGCCTATGCGGATGCAGACCATGCAGGGTGTAATGATGATTGCAAAAGCACATCCAGAGACATTCAATTTCTGGGAGATAAGTTAGTCAACTAGTCGTCCAAAAAGCAAGATTGTACATGTAACACCTCCAAAAACGTGTCGCATCGGAAGTATGTGTCCGGGGGTGTTACTTCATAATACACAGCGCTAGATACAAGAGAACGACCTCTAAATGTGTCGTTTGAAAAGTCATACTCGAGTTGATTTCTTAAATTTGATAAAACATTATGTCCCATAAATTGCATCACAATGAAAAGCTTAAAAAGCTACGACAAACAACGACAACAGATTTGAATCATTATTGGTAGAAAATCCATGATGAAAACTTTCAATTAAGACTCCATCACATCCAAATAGGCCAAGCATCTAATTCACCTGAGAAAAGCATACTTAAAACGGTCAACATAAATGTGGTGATTTCACAAGGTTTTTGCAAGTATAAATTTGACAAAGTTTCGTAAAAGTATGCAGACCATTTCAATCCTCAAATAGTCCACCAAAACGTTGTATGAATGTTATAAAATCAAAATTCATAAAGTATGCATGACCATTTAATTCCCCAAATAGTCACCAAAACGTATGTAAATTGGACCACCTTTGTTCAAAGTATGCATTGCCATTTTATTCAAGGCACAGTAAATATCCATGTGTGTATAAAACAATGATTACGATTACTCTAAGTTCATGAAACCGATGCACTAATATAACAGTAAAAGTTCATTCGTATGTTTTGGGGGTCGTGTAGACCCAACCAATCGTAATCCGACATGTTATAACGTTCGTTGCCCAGTGATCGCTAATCACCCGAACAGGGATTGTCAATCCCGAATAGATCTATTTTATAGCATTCGCGTGGACAACATGCTATAACGTTTGCTGCCCAGTGATCGCTAATCACCCGAACGGGGATCCACACACGAATAGATCTATTTCATAACATTCGTGCTCACCCTCCAGGTGATTTACGGTTCATGAATCCGTGACGTAGACTTATATATACCCATCACAGGTGTCCCCTCCAAGGACACCCGGGCATACATTTAAAGAATACATACTCCCGTTACAGGTGTCCCCTCCAAGGACACCCGGGCAGTAAAGTAAAAATATATACTCCCGTTACAGGTGTCCCCTCCAAGGACACCCGAGCAGTAAAGTTTTTGTTATCAGTTCAATCCGCTTAAGCAAATCCGTAATCATTTCAAAAGTAAAGTATGTATTCATGACCAAAAATGAAGTCAAGTAATGTATCCCATAGCGAGCTATGTAATGAGTATGTAAACCAATTTGAAATCAACCATATAAATGCATTTGTAAACAAGCATGTCCTTACCCCAAAAACATATGTAAAAACAAGTAAAACATGGGGCTATAAACTCACCTCGATGTTAAAGCACGATTTGCAGAAATGCACATAGTAAACACAGCACAAACGAAAAACTGGAACGGCTCGATCAAGAAGTTGCGGTTTAACTTAGCTACTAAGTCCCACTAGCCTAGGATAATGAATTTGGGTTTCCCGATGGATAGTTACATCAACGCGACACGTTGATAGAGATTTAGATTTCCAAGTTGTATGAGTTTGGTGGTTGGTTAAATAAATAAATCGAAAAGTAAACGCAAAATGTGTAATATATTCCGTATATATTACATATAAAAAAATGAACAAGTATATAATTCGTACCGTGAATTATATAACAAAAGGAACCAATTAAATAAATAATTGCGATATATAATACTTTGCAAGTATTATATAAGAAATGTGAGAAAATGATTAAAACAACACATTTCGACACGTTTTCGGAAAGTCACTAATTTACTAAAAGTCCTTGCAAAAATAAGAACACAACTTCTTTTAAATTATGAATTAAACAACCAATGTTTGTAAAGCTTTTACAAAAGTTATGATTTTACCTTCTAGGTCAGAATTTATAAAATAATAATTTATAAATAAAATCTTTCGTCATATTGTACGGATCGAAGCTAAATTCGTTGTCCATTTGTAAAAGTATAATTCTATTCGTTGTCGAGTTATTGTACAGTTATAAATTAATATATCTTTAAAATATAACTTAGTCCCTTTTACCGGGTTTCTAAAATTATAAAGGTTTAGTAAAACATTACTAAATATAGAAATCTATATAAATTTCGTCATGATCTTATTGGTTATATAATGTTTCCTATATTTATGAAATCTAATGTTTTTCCACTTTCCAAACAACCCGCGTGTTTTAAATATCTATATATATATAATATATTTATATATATAAATTAAAAACAAAGTAATGAATATCACCTTTATTAACCAATTAAACCACCATTTAGATTCCGATTTATATTTTTGTAAATCTTCAGGTTATATTAATTGGTCAAGTGTAAAAACGGTCGCGGGGGAAACGAAACCCTTGTTGGTTTTGTTGCTAAACCAAACGCAGACCCTTTGGTGTTTCCGCCGGAACCAAACAACCAAACCCCCTTGTGAAATTTCTGCTAAAACCAAACCAACAGAACCCCTTTTTGTTGTGCTTCTATTAAACCCAAACGCACCTCCATGGTGTTTTTTTATCAACAGCCAAACGCACCCTAAACTGTGTATTTCAAACGCAAACGCCCCATGAGGTGTTTCCTACACAAACCAAACGCACCCTAATCAGGTAAACCGAGGATCCAAACTCACTCCTAAATGTGCATAATAAAGACCAAACGCACACCATATGGTTGTTTTAAAATAACGAAAACAAACACCCTTATCGGCTTATAAAACGCAGCAGCCAAACGCCCCTTTTTGGCTGATTATATGCAGAAACAAACACCCTTTCGGGCTGTTTATACGCAGAACTAAACGCACCCTACTAGTTTTAGACTAAACCAAATGCACCCTTTTGTTGTTTCGTTAAACCAAACGCACCCCTTTTAACTCGGTCTTAATACCAACGCACCAAGAACCTAACTGGCCATATGAACCAAAACCAAATCTCCTCAATGTTTTACAAACCTACCGAACACTCCTAGCTGCTAACTACTAAACCGAACGCACCCGTGGTGCGGTTATAAAAACCATACACAGCTACACCTGTTATAACAACCCAAACGCACCCTTGTGGTGGTGGCAGTCAACCAAACGCACCTGTGGTGCGGTTATAAAAACCAAACGCAGCCTAGCTGCTGAACCACCGAAACAAACACCCTTTTGTGGTGTTTTCTATTAAAACCAAACCCACCCTTAGTGGTGGCTGCCCCACCAAATGCACCCTATTTGGCTGCAAAACCAGTCAAACGCACCCTATGGTGCCAATCATAAACACCGACGCACCTTTGTGCTCGTGAAACCCAAACCGAACGCACCCCTGGTGCGAAATATCAAACCAAAACGCACCCTCGTGGGTGTTAAGAAAACCGAACGCACCCTTTTAGGGTGACTGCCACCCAAACGCCCCCTAGGGGGGGGCGGTACCATGAACCGACACACCCATAGTGATGTTCAGTAGGGGTGGCAGCGGCGGATAGTGGTGATGAATGTGGCGGCTGTGATGATGGTGATGGTGAGGTGATGCGACGCCGACGGCAGGAGGTGGTGGTGGCGTGGTGGAGGCGCGTGGTATAGTGGATCGAATAGATCGGGTGGTGAGGAACATAATTGGACTTTGCCGGAAAACTCGCCGGAAAAGTTTTTTGGCGGCGACAGCGGTGGCCGGAATCCGGCGGCTGGCCGGAAATGAGGGAGAGAGATGGAGGTGTGTGTATTTCTTTTATAAAATGAATTATGTATAAAAACTTTTATATGTATATATTAAAGTTATAAAGTAAAGTGTAAAGTGTATAATAGTCTAGGGTCAATTGTTGTAAAATTTTTAATGGCAATGATTGTAAAAATCCGTTTCGGGGACTCGATGAGCGACTAAAACGGATGATTTCGAGTCACGAATCTTTGCGCCATTGTTTTTCCAATAAAAACATTTTTTCTATAAAAATGAGTAATTCACTCGACTAATTTTCGTAAACATTTTTTAAAATTTATTTAAAACGTTTATTATTTATTTTGTATATTACTGATAAACTTTGTCCGGAAAATAAAAATGAATTTTAACTCGAATAATCGTGTTTTTCAACAAACGCTTTTAATTAAAATGCTAAGTAATTTATTAAATATTTTTATTTATTAAAAGGTGATAATTAAATATAATTTAATTATTTTCTGCATCGTCCCGCGATTAGGTTTTCATTACTAAAACTGCGAGGCTGTTTTAGCCCTTTACTGCCACGTTTTCAAGTCCCAATAAATCAGAAAAGTGTCCGCAATATCGTTTTACATCAATTGCTTTAGATTCCGAGTTTGTGAAAACGTGATTGAGCTGCTCGTTTTTGATAAATCAACTTAGGAATAACAAATAGCTCCTTTAAAAATATGTTCCGAAAAATTACCGGTTACGCGGTAATCGCTTTTATGTGACAATAAAAGACCAAAAGTCAAAAATTCAAGTCAGACCAAAAAAGTCAAAGGATAAAGTAGTCATTTAAAATTTCAAAAATTACCGGATGTTACACTTATAAAACCATAAATTATAACCTATGGCGGACACATTATCTTCACCATTCCTTCAACTAATATGTTCATATGATCTCACACATATCTAGCCATTAAGATATATGCAATGCTTGAAAATGGTCCATGGTTTATTCGCAATCATCCTCTTATTTTTTAAAAGTAAAACCCGGATGTGAATTTAATGAAATGAGATGTTGAAAATATTCCGGTTTGGGTTAAACTTCATGGTATCCCTATTACGGCGTTCAGCGAGGATGGTTTGAGTGTCATTGATACGAAACTTAGTACTCCGTTAATGCTTGACTCTTATACTTCTGATATGTGCTTGCAATCTTGGGGTAGGTCAAGCTATGCTAGAGCAATGATTGAGCTTCGGGCTGATGTGGAGTTAAAAGATACCATTGTGGTGGCTATGCCTAAACTTACTGGGGAGGGTTTTATACGTGTATTGATCGTGTTGAATATGAGTGGAAACCCTCTAGGTGTACGTGTTTGTAAGTCTTTTGTCCATATTCAAAAGTAATGTCCCCAAGAAATTCAGGCTTAGGGTGTGGTGAAGGAACTGAATAAGCCTACCCCGGCTCTACAGTGTGTTCCGGTTGGTTTAATGTGAAATTATACCAATTAAACAACTTACCAACCTGTTTCGACAAAGCCTACCGCCAACACTAGTGAAAATAATAAGAATGATGTGGAGCCTACCAAAAAGGTTAGTAATTCAAATCCATTTGATGTGCTTAACTCGGTTGAAAATGATGTGGATTTGGGTACCAATAAGGGGACTTCAAATTTGGTTTGTAAAGAGTCCAATTCTAGTGGATCTTCGTTCTGGAATATGGAAAGTAGTAGTACTAGTACTACTCCTATTGTTGATAAAATTGGGAAGTTTGAACAATTAATTATTGATGGAAAAGTTACTTTTGTAAATGATGAGGGTGAACCTGTGAAAAAGGTTGATTATCCGGTTGATCGTGACAGTGAGGATGAAGTTGAATAAGTTGATAATGATATAACTCGCTCCATGGCTTCAGAGAAGGTTGGTTTTGGTACTAATAGTTTACTGGAACAATGGAGAGATAGTTATGAGAATGATGATTATGACTATGACCCGTACGATGATGATATGTATGAAGGCCAGGAAATTCTTGACAAGATTCAAACTATATGCGATAATTTGGATATCAAAGTGAGAGGTCGCAAGAAAAAAATAGTTTTATTTTTTCATTTGTAGTCTAGTCATTTTGTGTACCTTCCTTAAAGGAAGTAGTTTGCCTATGTAACAGGCGAAGATGTGGGATTTATAACACCCCGTGTTTTAGGGTCATTGACGACGTCAATAAATTCACAAGTTATTTTTAGGGTTTTACGCGTTTGCTTTTAAATCGTAATAGTTAAGTTAAATCGCGTAAGTTAAAAAAATTATCGTTTAGCGTAATCGGACACCAAACGAATTAAAGTTTTCGTCAAGCAAGCAATATATTATTTTTATGAAAGTAATAATTAACTTTTTATATTTTATTTTATTGGTTGCGTAAGACGTTTACGTTTCGCAATTAAATACGTTTAAGCATACCCGGAAATCACTTATACACATTTTTAAAACCCTAGATATTTATTAGATATTTATCTAAAATATCTTTTAGATATTTCCTTAACCTTACCCTAGTTAGACTTAACTAGGGATCCTTAACCGTGGTTAGCTCCTATATAAGGACTTAACTAGCAAGATAAACACACACACATTCCTAAGGTGTAAATCAAAACAATCTCTCCCATTTTACTCTTGATAGGCACGGCTCAAAAACACCCTATACACGAATCCATACAAATTTTTCTACCAATTATACAAACATACACCACATCATACAAAGACCTTCTAAGATGTTTGCAAGCATTGGTTAACCATTTACAAGTGTTGAAGCAAAGAATGGAGATTCGGCTTCAAAACCTAATCTAGGGTTTTCATACTTGCAAGCTTGGATTTGTGATCCAAACAAGGGTTTGGATTGTGCAGGTCATCATACTACCTAATCATAAAGTTTATCTAAGGACTCTTTATGTATTCATAACATGATATTTATTGTTCATATGTTTATTTAGCTAAATCACTATTTAGGTTTGTCTCTTTAATGGGTATTGATTAAAAAGTGAATTAGGAACACTTGATTAATCTTGACTCTTGGACAAATCATGAACTAAGGACCTTAATATATGTAAGAACAAAAATTATTAAGTGTTCTAAAGATTTGTAACAAAGTGGTAAAGCTAAAAAGTTCTAAAAACAAGTTTAAACACTTTTTGAGAAATTAAAATCGTAGGGGCTGTTTGTATCCAAAAATTAACATATGGATTTTAAACCTTTTATAAAATACTACAATGTACGACAAGGATGAGGGTCATAAAGAACTCGAAAAACCGATTAATAACGAAGAAGATACGCTATTTACAAGTTTACGATAGTTAATACTTTTATAAAACTATTTTTATAAAAGTTACTATTCATGGCAGAAACTTATACTTTAAAAAACATAAAATAATATGATAAAACTTTTAATTTCGAGATCGTGCTCGAAAGAATCGCTAAAAACGGAGCTATAACGAATAAGATACGACGTTTACAAGTTTTACGCTAATTAAAACGTAAAAACGAGTTTATAGCTGTGATGAACAGTAAAATCACTATTCACATCAGAATCATGAAAACCTAAAAATGTGATTTTATGATCACTCGTCTTACTACGAAAGCGTGGGCATAAGAAACGCGAGAAACGGACTAAAAACGACGAAGTTATGTCATTTTTGCTAAAAGGCGTAATTATAAACGTTTTTACCTTATAAATATGATTTCGCTAAAACGATTAGATGGTGATATAGCTATATAGATATATATGTGTTATAGTTACCAAAGTGCTATATTACTAGGGAATTTCATAATGAGGCCTCTTCGGATGGCGTATTGACGAGTTGTTGGATTTACGATTTAAAGTATCCTAGCTCCTCGTACGTCATGTCATGACCTCTTAATTATGATAGCCCGAACGATAGTATGATGATAACTAAATAGGATTATATATGGTAGTTGTTAGACAACATACTCGAGTACTCATACGACCTATATTGGATTAGGTTGCATTCGGCGATTATCGGACGCATTTTGCGTGATATACTTGATATTAGCTCACTCGAGGTGAGTTCATAACCCCACGTTTTACATGATTTGTTTTATAAGTTTTGGGGTGAGAACATGCTTGATTATAAATACATTTACTTGGTTGATTACAAATTGATTTATGCACTTCTTTACTTGTCATGCGATGAGATACAATACTTGGTTTACTTTTTGGACGTAAACACATACTTGACTTTTACTCGAATAATTACGGATTAGCTTAGGTTTCATGAACTGTAAATCACTTGGAGGGTGAGCGCGAATGTTATAAAATAGATCTATTGGGGATTGACAACCCCCGTTCGGGTGATTAGCTCTCACTAGTTCGAGATCGAACTAACGAACGTTATACCATGTCGGATATGAATGGATTGGTGTCTACATGACCAACAACTATATACTAATGAACATTTACCGTGCCTTGAATAAAGTGGCATACTTACAAGTCTACGTCGCAGTTTCCATGAACTTAGAGTAATCGTAATCATTTCTCTTACATACTTGAAACTAATTGGGATATTGTGCTCATTATAATATCTACTTGAAACATTTTTGGATATTGTGTTCATTATAATATCTACTTGAAACATTTTGGGATATCGTGTTCATTACAATATATACTTGAAACATTTTGGGATTTTATATAAGTAAACCTATATATGTAGGTTTATGCGTTGCAAGTCTTGTATGGGCGAAACTTGTAACACAGTAAACCTATATATATAGTTTTGGGATTTACATTCATACTTACAAAAACCTATGAACTCACCAACTTTAATGTTGACACTTTTAAGCATGTTTTTCTCAGGTGAAATAGATGTATGACATACTTGATGTGCATTGGAGTCCAAATTTATAAGATTTCTTTTCAAACGACTCAGTTAGAGGTCGTTCTCTCCTGACTTGTGCAATGGGATCATGAAGTAACGCTCTCGGAAATACATTCCGCTGCGACCTAATTTTGGAGGTGTTACAAATACAACGTATTAGGCTATTTAACCATTTTCTTTCCTAGCTATTTTATTACAGGTAAAAAATGGACAACCCCAATATCACTATGGAGGAATACATCAGACTTCAAGAGTAGAAAGCTCTAAGTCGGGGTGAGACGTTTAATTGGCAAACTGCCACGTACGGTAAGATGGAATATTATAAAGACGAGGATGATTGCTTTACAAACTTCGAATCTGCATTCCCAGCTATAGTCCTTGATAATACAATAACGGTTAGAGAAGCACTCTCATGGGAACCCACGGTAAGTCCTCTTAACGACAATGAAATTGACTTTAGAATATCATTTGATGAATCCGACGATGAAGATTAGACGGTAATTTATGACGAAAATTCATTTTCCTATAAAATAATTTTTGTCAACAATTTGATAACGGATTCGGAAAATGATAATGATAAAGTTAATATGCCTTCATTTCCGTCACCAGAGCCTGAGTTCAGTTATTCTAATGATTTAGACTTCTTTAAAGATTTTGAGAATGAATTTCCAGCCATTGTTTACAATGATGCTCTAACGTCTGAATGAAATTTCTTAACTGAACATACTATAAGTCCTCAACATATCGATGAATTTAATAATGAAACATCATTGCCCGAATGTGATGAAAAGGAACAAAACATTTTATACTTTAATGATTTATTGCCTTTTAACGTGATTTATCCCGATGATCTAAAATGGGATACGGACAATGATAATGATGAAATTGATATTGAGCAACCTTCGGGGGATATGTATGCCATACCATCACCTAATGTAATAAATGTTGATACACAAGGGTCAAATAAGCTTTTGGAAACAAGTCATGATACATCTAATAAATTTTTCAAAACTAAAACTTTTATCAAGAATCTAAATGTTAATATCATGACTTGTAATCATCTTAGCAATGGGATGTCATTTATTTTCCTAATCAAGAATTTGTATGTGCCATTTGGCATCCCGTTCGACCCTAAGTTGTTTTATAAGGATAGGGTTAAATAGGAAAAAGGTCGAACTTAAAGACCAGCTGAAACAAAAGTGCTTCTCGGGAAACAACCCGGTTATGTTTTTAATTGTTTATCACATTTAAATTGTTTGAATTTTAATTTTATATTGAGTCTGTCTGCCCAGACATACATACGGCATATCGAACCCCTTTGGATACGGCGTATGCATGTCTGGACAATTATCAGTTTTTAATTTAAGTATTTAAATTCTAGTATTTAATTGTTTTCACAGGTTTACATACGGCGTATCTCAGGGTTTGGGATATGGCGTATTGTAACCTGTACAGTTGTGTGTTTAATTGTTTGCTTGTATTGTAGGTTAGCGAAAGCACGAATTGCACGAACGTCTTCTAACTTTTCTGCAGGACCTTGCTGTAAATGAAACCGACTTTAATGTATAGTCTGAAAATACCTCGTGTTGACCTCTCTTGGGAATTTTGAAGCCCTCGTCAACACTCTTCTTGCTCAAACACTCAAAATGGAAAACCATCCGGAGCAAACTATCAGGGAAGTTTCCTCGTTCTAATTCTTTTCACATTTTATTTAATTGTTTGTCTATACAACGAGGACGTTGTATAATTTAAGTGGGGGGATGGAGAATTAGAACGTACTTATCCTCATTTTCACAAATAAAATGCTAACATGCCTAAAAATGGATCAAATTTTAAAAAAAATTAGCGTAACTTTTTGTGAAAAATCACTAGTTACATTACCTAGCGCACTATAACCCTTAATGTCTATTAGTGAGAATTAAGCCTATCCGTTTCCAATTGCTTACTAAAATTCCACAAAAATATGAGTGTGCCGGTGATGTAGTGGACTTTAGAACTTGGCCTGGTATATCACTCGAGACCTCAATTGTTGGGAATTTTGAATTACTACTGCCAGTTCTACTTTACTACTGCTAGTTCAAGATTGATACTGCTGCTAAAGACTGAAGAAATAGACTAAGTAGTTAGTACTGCTAGTTATATTAGTTAGTACTGTCAGTATAAATGTTAGTACTGCCAGTATAGTTAGTACTGTTAGTTAATAGTTAGTGTTGTTAGTATTATATAGTTAGTACTGCTAAAGTGATATGCATGAGATATATTAGGAATAGATATGCATTATCATTGTACGTGTTTTGTAAGCCCATTAGGGTTTCCTTGGTGTATAAAAGGAACCCTACAGCATAGTTAGAATAATCAATTCATAGTTAGTTATTCTGTAACCTAGGCATTTTATTTGCAATAAATATATCTAAAAGTTTTTAGTATTCTTTGTTCTTCTTTGTATTACAAGTTAGATTCCGCATAACTTGTAGTATTCACAATCATAGTTTCTCATATAGTTAGTTTGGATTTATCCAAGTTAACTAAGCTTTAACAGGCTAGAAGATCTGTTTATTGGGACTTCTCAAGTGGTATCAGAGCCTGTGAAGAATCTCTGAATAAGAAGAACTTTATCAGATCTAGATCTCTTCCTATAAAACACAATGTCTGGTAAAGAACCTGCAACACAAATAGCACCAGTAGAATCTCCTCAAATGGTGTCTACTGTAAAACTTCCTATCCTCAAGAAGGGTGAATATACCCTTTGGAGCATGAGGATGGAGCAGTATCTCACTAACACAGATTATAGTTTGTGGCAAGTGATCTTGAATGGTGATGGTCCTATACAAGTAATAACAGATGAAAATAGTATTGAAACTGAAGTACCTCCAAAGACTGCTCAAGTACTATTAGCAAGACAAAGAGAAAGAAAATCTAAAAGCATTTTGCTTTTGGCTATTCCTGATGAGTATCAACTAAGGTTCCATGCAATAAAGGATGCAAAAACTCTGTGGGTTGCTATCAAGAGTAGGTTTGGTGGTAATGTTGAATCTAAGAATATGCAAAAGAATGTTTTGAAGCAACAATTTGAAAACTTTTCTGTATCTGACACAAAAGGCCAAGATAAAGCATATGATAGGTTTTAAAAACTTATCAGCCTACTAGAAGTTCATGGTGCAACTATTTCTAATGAAGATGCAAATCAAAAATTCTCAAGAGCTCTACCTTCATCATGAAATAATGTTTCTTTAATTATGAGGAACAAAGCTGGTATAGATGATTTGGATATTGATGATCTATACAATAATATAAAAGTTTTTGAAGCTGATATTAAAAGGTTCCTCTGGATCATCTTCAAACTCTCAGAATGTGGCCTTTCTCTCTGCAGAAGACACTAGCAGTAGTATTGAAGTTAATACTGCTAATGGTGTTTCTACTGCATCAGGCCATAATTCTCAGGGATAAGCCTCTTTATCATCATATACTGATGATCTAATGTTCTCATTCTTTGCTAATCAGTCAAATAGTCCACAACTGGATGATAAAGACCTAGAGTAGATTGATCATGATGATTTGGAAGAAATAGACCTTAAATGACAGGTGGCCATGCTTTCTATGAGGGTTAAGCGATTTTATAAGAAGAGTAGAAGAAAGTTAATCTTCAATGGCAAAGAACCTGTAGGTTTTGATAAAACTAAGGTTGAATGCTTTAACTGTCATAAAAGGGGCCATTTTATAAGGGAATGTAAAGCGCCAAGAAATCAAGGGAACATGAATAGAGATGAAAGGTATAGGAGCAGGGACAACACCAGAAGGATTGTACCAGTGGAGACCTCTGCTGCATTGGTTGTTCAGGACAATGATTTGATTGTCCAAGATGGAATGGGATATGACTGGAGTTATATAGCTCAAGATGAACCAACTGAGTTTGCTCTCATGGCCTACACTGCAAACTCCTCAGGGCTTGACACAGAGGTACAATCTTGATGAACAACGACAAACTCTTAGTAAGGCTAATCTAGAAATTGTAGCTTATCTGTTAGGCCTAGAATTTGTAGAGGCACAATTAATTGTTCATCAAAAAAATGAAGTTGTCTATGAACAAAAGATTGCAGTCTTAGAATTTGAAGTAAAAGGCAAAAGCAATGCTATCACTAGACTTAAAAATCAGTTAGATGAAACCTTAAGAGAAAAAGATTATTTGAAAGCTAAACTAGAACAGTTTGAAACATCTTTTAAAAACTTAAATAAACTGATCAATAGTCAATTGAGTGCTAAAGATAAAACTGGTCTAGGATATGGAGATATTCAAGTGGTAGTGAATTGTTTAATAGTGTATTTGATAGTCGTTCAAGTGATAGAGATGACAATCAAACAAATGATAGGTTCAAAAAGGATAATGGATATCATGTTGTTCCTCCTACTTTAACTGGGAACTACATGCCTTCACTAGCTGACCTATCTTTTGCAGGATTGGATGATTCTGTTTATAGGCCTACAACAAATAAGACTAGTGCTAGTGTTTCTCAAGTTGAAGCAAGTACCTCTCAAACTAGCAATACTAGTGTAGAAATACCTAATGGAGTTATCATTAAAGATTGGGTTAGTGATGATGAGGATATTTTTCAATCTAATGATTTGCAAGCAACAGATAAACCTAGTTTTAAAAAGGTTGAGTTTTCTGATGCTAGGAATGAATCTATTAAACCTAAACAAGCTAAAAAACCTAGGATGATCACTCAAAATCCTAAGGTAGATAGAAGAGATTGGAATGGACAAATGACTCAAAAGCCGGGGTTAGGATTTGGGTTTACAAAGAAAGCTTGTTTTGTTTGTGGCAGTTACAGCCATCTAATAAAAGACTGTGATTTTTATGAAAAGAGAATGGCTAACAAGTCTGTTTTGAAAAATATAGGAAAGAATACTGGTCAAAGGGAAATTAGACCAGTTTGGAATTCATAAGGTAAGTTAAGACCAATTTGGAACAATACTCAAAATAAAATCCTTAAATAAATGTTCCAACAGCTGTCTTAATAGTCTGAAAGAATACAATTAGTACTGCCAAGCAGTATGTTAATTCCTGCTACCCTAAAAATAAGTGAATGTTTCAAAATCAAATAAAATAACTTTATCTAAGTCTGCATTCACCTATTAGAAGGCCTTTTTATAAATCAACAGTACTTAATACCAGGGTTTCAAAAGAAAAAGTTAATACTGTTAGAGTAAATGGTGTTAATACTGCTGGGCAAACAACAGTTAGTACTGTTAAGGGAAATGGGGTCACTGCTGTTAAGGCCTCAACAGGTTGTGTTTGGAGACCTAAAAAGACTGATTTAAACAATGGCTCCAAAGACAATAGTGGATCATGGATCTCAAAAAGAGTAAATTATATTAATTCTAACAATCAACTCAAGTCACTAGTGTCTTGGGTCCCAATATAAACTGACTCTCTATTTTTGTGCAGGGGAATCCACAACAAGCATTAAAGTACAAGGAATTGTTAGACATGGAGCTCAGGCATATAAGCAAGGATAAAAGCCTTACTTACTGACTATCAAGATATTGATGGAGGTTTTGTTGCCTTTGGTGGAAATACTAGAGGTGGTAAGATAACAGGTATTGGTAAGATAAGAACTAATAAAATAGACTTTGAAGATGTGTTTTTTGTGAAGGAACTGAAGTTTAATCTTTTCTCTGTCTCACAAATGTGTGACAAGAAAAACAGTATTCTTTTCACTGAAACTGAATGTCTTGTTTTGTCTCCTGATTTTAAGCTAATTGATGAAAGTCAAGTACTGCTTAGAGTCCCCAGGCAAAACAATATGTACAACTTTGATTTGAAGAATGTTGTTCCTTCTGGAGATTTAACTTGTTTATTTGCAAAAGCCACAATTGATGAGTCTAAACTATGGCATAGGAGGTTGGGTCATGTGAATTTTAAAACAATGAATAAACTTGTGAAGGGAAACCTAGTAAGAGGTCTTCCTTCAAAGACTTTTGAAAATGACCACACTTGTGTTGCTTGTCAGAAGGGAAAGCAACACAAAGCCTCCTGTAAGACCAAACTTGTGAGCTCTATCAGCCAACCTTTACAGATGTTGCATATGGACTTATTTGGACCAACATCTGTAAGGAGTATCAACCATAAGACCTATTGCCTTGTAGTGACTGATGACTTTAGTAGGTTTAGCTGGGTTTTCTTCTTAGCCACTAAGAGTGAAACTAGTGGGATTCTTAAGAAATTTATTACAGAAATAGAAAACCAATTAAACCATAAGGTTAAAGTAATCAGTCTGATAATGGGACATAATTCAAAAACAGAGAAATGGATAAATCTATGGGACAACAGGGATAAGACAGGGAAAATAGTTGTTGCCAGAACTTTACAACAAAAAATGAGTTGCTTGAGAGAAAGAATAGGACCCTGATTGAGGCAGCTAGGACTATGCTAGCAGACTCACTTCTACCTATAGTGTTTTGGGCTGAGGCAGTTAATACTGCTTGTTATGTCCTGAATAGGGTTCTAGTGACCAAGCCTCATAACAAGACACCCTATGAACTTATTATTGGTAGAGCACCAAGCATAAGTTTCATGAGACCTTTTGGATGTCCTGTTACTATTCTAAATACCCTAGACCCTTTAGGCAAGTTTGATGGGAAGGCTGAGGAAGGGTTTTTAGTTGGGTACTCTGTAAATAGCAAGGCTTTTAGGGTATTTAATACTGAAACCAGAAAAGTTGAAGAGAATCTGCATGTAAACTTTCTTGAAAATAAACCAAATGTTGCAGGGCAAGGACCTAACTGGCTTTTTGATATTGATTCCTTAACAAATTCTATGAATTATCAACCAGTTACTGCAGGGAATCAAACTAACAAAAATGCACAAGAAACTAATGGCAATATAGGTTTGAAGAAAAATGTTGATGCTGGACAAACTGAAGAAGAGAATGTGTCTACTCAACAATATATTGTGTTCCCATTATGGTCATCTATCTCTTCAAGCTACAAGAGCTCAGATGACAAGGCTAAGGATTATACAGTTGATGATGATGCTTGTAAAAAGACTGTACAAGAACCAGCAAGTGAGTATGATCAAGCCTTGAAGAATAATCTTGAAAAAGAATGAATGGAATCAAGATAAGGAGGCTACAGAGCCATCAGATGCTGATTAGAAAAGAGTTTGAAGCTCAGTGTAACAGCCAGGAGAAGATTACTAGAGCTAGTAGTACTAACAGTTTTAATACTGTTAGCACACTAGTTAATACTGCTAGTGCATCCAAGACTTTTAGTCCTGTTGGACCATCAAGTGGACCATCATTTGTTCCTTTTGGTGGATCTTTTCCTATTGATGCTGCTACTCTTCCTTATGATCCTCTAATGCCTGAATTGGAAGATACTACTAAAATTCAAAGTACTGGCATTTTTGGCAATGCTTATGATGATCATGACTTGTTAGCCTCGCTTTTAGTGAAGCTGGCATCTTACACGTGAATTGGACTAGTTTTGGACACTGCGTACCACGCAGGGGTCATTTATGTTAACTAGGAATAGTTAGCTTTTTGTTTCTTGTATAAATACCCCTCATGGCTCTCCATGAGGGGGTGTATGTTCATTTTCTATTTTTCCTTTCAATCTAATATTCCATCTTTTAGTGTTCATCCCCTCTTTTTACTTTCTCTCACTAAAACTACACAATGATCCATCTAGTTTATTTTGATCAACCAAGACCTCCCGAAAAGGTGTTTTTGATCCTTATCAATTGGTATCAAGAGCTAACTGGGGGTGTTATGTATTTGTGTTTGTTGTGTTCGTGATATTTTTTTTCTTTCTCGTGGACTGATTTAAAAGGAAAATAGGCACGAATTTGTTTTTTTTCTTGTAACAGTGTTAAAACAGTTTTACTAGTAAACTGTTTTATAATTGTTTCTTATTTTTTATTTTTTATACCTTTGTTTGTTTTTATTGTATCCATTTTTTTTGTTCATCTCTGTTGTGGTACGACTGCCACAAGGACGAAGAAACATCATCGAAGACTAAGTGTCGGCGTGTTTGCAAGATGGTGCGTACAAGGTGTTTGATTTCATTGTGAACCGAACAAGTTACAAATTTTATGGGAACCCATAAACATCAATCAAGGCATGAGCCGTGCTCAAAAATGGCCTTCCTAAAATCAAAGGAACACGAGGGTCCGCAACAAAATCCAATATCACAAAATCGACCGGGAAGTAGAATTTTCCGACCTTAACGAACACATTTTCGGCTATCCCGAGGGGTTTAGAAAATGTTTCGTTCGCCTAATTCTAAAACCATTCTAGTACTTGTAAGGTCAGGAACGTCCAAGTTCTTCCAATAGACCATGGCATGAGAAAATGATACTTGCACCTAGATCTGCTATGCCAAGTGATTATCAATCTCCCCAAAATCACAAGGAATGAGAAATCGTCCTGGTCACCAATCTTTTCGGAAGCCTTTATGAGAAATGACCGCGGAGCAATTAGCCAAATAAAAATTTTTCATTGTGTCTTTGTTATTTCCAAACAACTTGTCTTGTTACTTAACAACATTTGATCATTAAAGCAAATTTGGGCCATGTGGACAAGAGCATCCGCAAAGCTAAGTTTCGAAAGTGAAAGATCTCGCAAGATTTTCTATGAACTTTGAAGCTAAGATATCACTCTATTCACGAATTCTTGTCCTTTTCAACCCTTGAAGGGTAAGGCAAATTTGTTTTAGTCTTGACGGGTTCATTAACAACTCTAGGCTCAACAACGGGTTCTTTTTCTTTGTTTTGGACCTTTTCCTTGATTTGAACTACCGGAGGTTGGACTCTTGCGGTACTTTGTGAACTATTAAGTTGCACTTGGTCCTTTGTCACCTCGGTTTCCTTAGCCTTCTCATTGTCCGGATTGACAAAAGGAGGGGGCATAGGAGGTAAAGGTCCATCAAGAACAACACCACTACGGGTGGTAATCCCTTTGCATTCATTCCTTGGATTAGGAATAGTATTACTTGGTAAGGTTCCCGAACCCGATGCATTATTATTTCCCATTTGCTTTTGAAACATGTTAAGCATCATATTTTGAAAATTCCTTTGCTCATTTTGAAAATCTTGTTGTTCCTTTTTGAAATCATTCAAATTCTTTTGCAAATTATTCAAAGTAGCATCATTCGCTTTTGTGTAAGCCTCAAACCTTGAGTAAGTAACCGGAGCTTGTGTACTCGGGGCTTGATAAGCTTGAGCTTGTTGTGTTAAGCCCGAGTTAGCTCCATGGTTAACTTGGTTGGTTTGGTTCACATTTCTCATCCCATTATACCCTTGGTTCCCATTATATCCTTGGTTAGGTCTAGAAGCTTGTGGATTGGGTTGAGAAAAGCCTGGTGGTCTTATTTGGTTTGCTAAATTGGGAGTTCGGTACCCGGAATTTCCATTTTGAACAAAATTACCAACCGAAGCGGTTTGTTGAAATTGTTGGAAATTATCATGATAAACCGGGTACTCATAACCTCCTCTAGTCATTGGGCACACATTAAAGCTATGATTACTACCACAAGTGGTACACCTTTCCTCAACCGCTTTAATCGGAGCGGGAGTAGGCACAAGAGCTTTCATCATGTTTTTCATCTCATTCATTTCATTCCTAAAGGTCAAAGTCATCTTATCCTCTAATGCCGCTGCCATTTGTTGAAACTCAAAGTTAGACGAAGAATTAGATGAGGGTGGAGGAGCATTCGTACTCACTCGCATCACGGCGTTCCGTGAACATCTAACTTTGGCCTTATTCTCTATGATTTGTAGCCCTTCGGTTGGACTTTTGTAGAGAAAATTTCCACCGGTCCCCCACCGGCAGCGGAATTAAGAGAATCTTGATCATTATAGCTCAAAGAATTATAGAATGTGTCTAATTGGTGCATGAGTGAAAAACCATGGTGAGGACACTTCCTTAGAAGTTCCTTGAAACGCTCCCAAGCTTCGGAGAAAGATTCTTGAGCAATTTGACGAAAATTCGTAATTTCGTTCCGAAGATTGGTGGTCTTAGAAGGTGGGAAGAAGAAGTTGATGAACTTAGAAACTAAGTCATCCCATGTAAGAATGGAATTTGGGGGTTCTTTGTCTAGCCACGTTTTGGCAACCCCATCAAGAGAAAATGGAAAGAGAAGAAGTTTGATGGTGGTGTTAGGTACATCCGGGTACCTTTGGTTGTTCGTTATGCTCTCAAAATGACGAATGTGAGCATGAGGCTCCTCATCATTACCTCCTCGAAAAATTCGGTTTTGAACCAAATTAATGAGAGAGGATTTAAGTTCAAAATTTTGAGCATTAATGAGTGGTACAACTATAGCACTTTCAAACCCCCCGGTGGGAGCTTGAAGTTGCTCGGCCATAGGTCGATCATCGGCCATTGGAATCGGATCCAAAATGAGAGGGATTGCCTCTTGTCGGTGTCGAGATCGTCGACAATTACGTCTTCTTGGAATTGTGTATTCCAAGGAGGATCGAGTGCGCATGCACTAGAAAAAGAAGAATTTGAGATTAAGAAGATTATTTTTGGGGAAATTTACAATTTTTAATTTTTATTAAGAATGAAAACAAAAATATTTTTGGTAATCGTTTATTACAAGCTTCACGATAAGTCTCCAAGATTACGCACAAGTGAGCGGAAAAGCTTAGCGAGCCGCAATGACTACTTAGAGAATAGCTATCACTTTTCCTTAAACTCACCTTATAGTTTGTAAACTTAAAGGTCCGTCGTACCTCGCAAGTACTTCACGATTTGTTTTGTTGTTAATTGGAATGGTTTAAGATGGATAGCTAGTATCCAAATGTTTATTTATTATTATTTTTTTTTAATAGTTTTATAATTTTTAAGCTTTTAGTTAGTTTAAATTTTAGAAAATTCACATCTTAAAATCTAAAAAGTGAAAAATAGTGATTCCTTTTTCTAAAATTTTATTTTACTTTGTTTTATCTAGGAAAAATATAATTCGGCGCCAAAATTTGGTGTAGTCAAATTTATATACGTATAGTATTAATCCCGTAAGAATTCTTTCCAAAATACTTCTCAACCAAGAGAAATATAAGGTAAAAATCTCACTAAAGAAAATACAATTTGTATATTTTTATCCGGGAAGTATTTTTTCTCGGGTCGTGTCCCAACGAAATCGTGAATTGAGAATTTGGAATATTCGGATTCGAGCTAAGAATGATAAAGGAATTTTTGAACTGTTGTTTACACTACAAAATATAATAGCATGAATTGAAAAACAATTAACTAGCACGAAATTTTAAATGCACAATACGTAAAAACGCGAGCTAAAACTGGAATTTAAAATCTAAAGCACAACGTTTAACAAATTTTATACCTAAAAATCACAAATTTAAAATGAAAATTTTAAGAAAAAGAAATGGAATTTTTTATGTATTTTTGAATTTTTTATGAATTTCTAAAGTTTAATGAATTAACAAAAATAAACTTTTTCTAAAAATTATCACTAAAATTTTACTTTTATTTTTTCAAAAATACTAGATTTAAAATGAAAATTAATGCAAAAAGAATTTTAATTTTTCAACTATTTTTCTATTTTCTATGAATTTTATAAGAAAAAGAAAATCTCTAAAATCTATTTTAATTCCTAGAAAATACAACTTTAATGAGAAAAATATAGAAAAATGGTTTTTAGAAACTAATAAAGTGCAGAAATTTAATGACACAAAAAGCCCCAATTTTTATAAGCTAATTGACACCTAATTGCAAAAATTAAAACTAAACCCTAATTTAATAAAACTAATTTCTAAAATATTAAAACTATTTTATGTAAACTAAAAAGACAGGGTAGATATTGTAAGAAAGGAAAGAACAGGGTAGGCGGGGTAAATGAAACAATTTTACAATATAATGAAAACGGGTAACCCTTGTCTATCTAAAAATGACAAAACAAACCCTACGCTATTGACTTATTTTTGCTTATTGAAAAAGTGCTTTTCAGCAAAAACTTAAAACATGAAAGTTGCTAAGGAGCTTATTCTCTACAACATTAATGAAGGAACTTTTGACTTTTGACAACTCAATAAGCTAGAAAACTTAGTTCTTAATTCTGTTCACAGAAACAAAGGTTTTTAAGAACTATTTGGATTTTGGCTTATTCCCAGCTTAATACTTGATGAAAATGGAAACTAAAAGATGATATATGAAGCTTAAGATGTCTACTAGGAATAGCTAACAAGAAATAAGCTGAAGGTAAAATGCATTAGGAAGAAATTAGCTATGAAAAGGGTAAAGGTTCAATATAAAGCTGTCTAAAAAGATTTTACCTATGCCTTTTGCTGATATACTTGACTGATTACTCAAATGCAAGTTAACTTTAACAATGAAAACTCTCTTATCTCACTTATTCAAGTGTATCTACATTTGCACTAGCACAAAGTTATCCATTGATTACTTTAAGACTCTAAAAATTTAACTTTTCAAAACTGCCCTGGTGTAACTCAAGCTTTTTACACTCTAAATTTTGAATAACTACAAACTAATTTCTAAAACTTGTTCTAAGCTTGTTAAAATGACTAAACTCAACTAAGTAAAGAGTTTTGACAGAATGCATTTGACTTTAAGAGTCAAATGCACTCTAATCCAAACACACCTTTAACCTAAAACTGTCAACTATACATACACTTAAAATCTATTTAAGCACTAAAACTAGTAAAACCTTATATCTACCTACTCTAAAATTCACCTAATTAAGCTAATGAATCATTAAAACCTATAGCTTATTAATGAAAATAAGCTAGTTTCTCTACTAGCTTATTGATACTAGTAATGACAGTTTTAAAAGAAAACTTAGATTTCTCAAGTTTTATCTAATCAAAACTGAAAACAGCTAGGGATTAGGCCTAAACAAACATGATTGAATAGAATTCAGACAAACTTGAATAGAAATAAGCAACTTGAAATAAGCTATGAATTTGCTTAAAATGAAATCAAGCACATAAAACCTGAGATTGTAGAATCTTCTTCACCTAGACATCCAAGTGAAGAGTCTAGGTGATCCTAATGGCACCTTGCCTCTAGACCTTGATCAACAAGCTTAATAAGCTAAAACAGCTTATTACTCCTCTTAGCTTCCAAAGTAAGCTTAATTTGAATTCAAATGAGAACTTTTAAACTAAATGAGCTAAAAAACAGTATTTAAAAGCTTTTACAAAGATTTAAACTAAATTTGAGCTTAATAACAAGAATAAGCTCAAAAGAGCTTATTGGAGCTTATTGAAATGAAAACAGCTTAAACTTGAAAAGCAACACAATGGAAACTTAAACACTGAATCGTATTACCCAAAACAATGAAGTACAAGCTGAAAGATAAATGGTACAAGTGCTTAAAGCTGAGTTTAAAAAGCTTAAAAGAAAATTTGCTTAAAATTACGAAAAATTACAAACTAAAAATATAAAACTTGCTAACTACTAATTCTTCTGCCTTCTTCTTCTTTTATAGCTAAGAAGCTTGTTTGTTGTGTTAGTTTGGTGAGAGGAAAACCAAAAACGAATTTTGACCGTCGATCAAGCCTTGGGGATTTGTGGGATTGTTAATTGGGATTAGGGTTTAAGTGGAGGAGGGGGGTGGGCGTTTTTATGTGGAGAGGGATTTAGAAACGAGTTCAAGAGTTATATAGGAGCGGGGGTGGGATTTTTGGTGATTTGGGTTGTTTGTTGGATTTGGCGGGAAAAACGGTTAAGGCTGTTGGAGTTGTTTATAAACCGCGTCCTTTCATCTGGTTTGAAACAATGAAGAAATGCACATTTGTGCCATGCGATTGCAGTCCGCCCAATTGTAGTGTAAAACAAGGTTTGGAATTGTCAATTTCGGTCCTTGTGTTCTTTATTCCCTTTTCTTCTTTAATAAACATCTTTCCACTTTTGCAACTTTAGTCCCTTTGACTTTAAAACTTCAAATAAGCCATTGAACTTTGAAGACTTGTCATTCTTGGTCCTTTTGACTTTATCTTGGGCTTTGACTACCTTTCTTGCTATGTCGGGCTGATCCGGCTTTTGATTTCTGGCTGTTTCTTCACTCTTGTTCTTGTCTCTCTCGTTTCTTGTCGGTTTTTGACTGTTTTTGCTTCTTTTTGTCCTTGTAATCCTTTCCTGCACAATTAGACACAAAAGCACATTTTTTTCTATTCTTTTGGCATTATTTTGGCTTTTATTTGGCAAAATCCCGGGTAATTTACATATACAATTAAGCATTTATCAATACACATCCATGGTGGCAGGTTGTATGGTGTAACAAATACCGGCCAACATGAATAAGGTATACTTGAGTGCCCAAACGGATTAAAACCATCTGTTGAGAGACCCAACCTCACATTTCGCCCATCTGCTGCAAACAAAGAATGAGTTCGATCAAAATGTTTCCATGCCTCGCCATCCGATGGGTGAGTGAGTACACCTTCTGGACGACGATTTTTTTTATGCCAAGACATGTGTTCGGCTGTCTTTTTTGACATAAAAAGCCTTTGAAGTCGAGGTGCAAGTGGTAAATAACGCAACACCTTGTAAGGTACTTCGTTGCACTTTCCATCACCTCGCTTCCGTTCTTTATAGCGAGCATGACCACACACTACACACTTTGTCCTATGTTTATGTTCTTTCCAATATAACATGCAATCATTAGGACATGCGTGAATCTTTTCATACTTGAGTATTAACTTTTTCACCATTTTCTTTGATTGGTAGAAGTCATCAGGTAATACCGCATCTTGTGGCAGCATGGACTTCACTAATGAAATGATACGATTGTAACAGCTTTCGCTCATGTTGTAGTCCGACTTGCAATTCATTAGTTGAGACACCGCTGATAACCTAGTATGGTTCTTACAACCATCCCATAATGGCTCGTCGGCACAGTGTAACAACTTAAAGAACGCTGCTGCTTCAGGATTTGGTGCTTC
>BQNB010059618.1:2721-37254 GCA_026074375.1 Tanacetum coccineum | reverse complement strand
GTAAGTTACATGACATACTGAGATATTGACAATGCAAGTAATGTAATAAAGCGAAAAATTTCCCCGTATAATTATGATATTAGTAAAATAGGTTTTGCAGTTGATGAAAATTCTTGGGTTGTTATAAATGTAGTGGCTGATGCGTTGAGTAGGAAGGTGAGTGATGTGCTGTCGTGTAGGGTCAATTATTTGATTATCAAGATTTAAATTTATATTTAGCCGACAAACCTAAAATAACACTTTAACGAGCAGTGTACCCGGCCAAGATAGAGTTCGCGGTAAGTAGGGTGTCGAACACTAAGAGTGGAACATTAATCATATATTCTATTAGTATTTTAATTAGTACTATTTACTGGTTAACCTATGCTAGTATACGAATGTCTAAATGATATGGAGTGGGGGGGGTCTTCAAGCCTTAGTGACTGGCACCGGTTGGTGTGAGAAACAAATATCAAATCAATACACAATAAACACAAAAGAAGAAAATAGAAGATAGAAAAGCGGTACAAGCCAAATGATAGAAAACTGTATTAGCCATATTAAATTCGGTTCAATGCTGGTTTATTTGTTTTAGTGCAATGATTTACTTATCTCGAAGCGGCATATCATTTTTAAGACTTAGACGGGTCATCATCCTAAGACCTAGACACAATTAATCCTATCACAATTAATGCGTCCGCATAAATATCCTTTAGTATTAATTATAATCTATCTTAGGGAATCAAAGCATGGTGATCGAAGTTATTAACCTAGCCCAATGGTACTTACCCATGATAAGATGAGTAAAATGACACATATCCTTATATGCTTAAAAAGACCAATAAACCCAAAACCATACCAAAAATGTCCAAAATATGCTTTTATTTTTGTGTTTTGTGTTTGCAGGTACGGATATATCAAAAATTACAAGAAAACCGTCAAAAACGGGCAAGCGCGGACACGAGAATCAGAAGAGTACAAAAAGAAGCCAAAGAATCAAAGCCGAAGCCAGAAAAGTCAAACCCGCAGTCAAATCCAGTCAACAAAAAGTCAACCACTAAAATGACAAAACCCCACAACATTCCATTTTTCACCCTCAAAGTTTCACAAAAGTCCAAAAATAGCCCCTCATACCTTATTGGGCCTTAAAAACCTTATTGGGCCTAAAAACCCTATGTTACTATACCCGGATACCAAAAGCCCATCCATAAGCCCAATTACTAGCCCATTCCCTTTTGTTATTAAACTCCAGGGACCATTCCTGCAATTCCTGAAACTAGTTTATAACTAGAAAATGAGAAAACAAAGAAAGGGACTAGAAATGTCAATTCCCCAAAGTTCAAACAGAATTACCCTTTTCAGTTGTAAAATTGGGCGCGAATTCAATGTTACTGTTCATCTCCTTCTCCATTTCACCAAGCAGTAAAAAGACGAATCCAACTAGGCTCTGGTACCAATTGTAGGATCATTTAAATCATAACACGGGTGATGATTCGAGTGGTTTAGCTAGTTTCTAGAGAGAGAAACACATAGAGAGGATTTCTAGAGAGAGAAATGTATGTGTTTAAATGGAAAATGATTATGACTAGCTTACCTCTTCCAAAGTTGGAAGAGGCTATATATAGTTCTTACAATATACCGGGTATAAGTACCCGACTTAATACCGAAAATCATACTATTAACTATTAAACTACGAGCTATAATAAACAGTAAAATATACGGGGTGACCGAGTCTTTTTCTAATACCTAACATTAGGTATTAACGGATATGTGTATTTTACACTTATCCCTTTTTTTTCTAGTTTTTTAGCTTTTAGTTTTTAGCTTGAACTTTAGCTTATGTAACTTTTAAAATTTCCATTTCCGTTTTCAGTTAAATTGTACTCTCAAATTCATAGTGTAATCAGTTTTTATTAATAAAATTCTCCTTTGTTATTACACAATCTCTTTTACTTACTCATAAGTTCTCAATAAGCCAAATTGTTAAGCTATAGTTTAATAAGCTCTTAAAAAGCTCTCACAAGTCTATAAGCTTGTGATTGAGCTATTAATTCACTTAATCTACTTAAATCATTAAAATCAGCTAAATTACCTTGTGTTTGGATTGTAAGCTATGGAAGGAGAGCCAAAAAGGGAAGGGCTCTCATGGATTTATACCCTAGCTTATTTATAAGCTAGGGAGCTTGTAGCAAAGCTCTAAGAGCCATTAAGCCTTGTTTAGCCAGGCCAATTGTAAGTTCTCTTTAAAATTCCTTGTTCCTTTAAATTCTAGTTTTAAATAATTGCTTAAGTTGCTTATTGCTTAATCATAGTGCTTATCTGCTCTTTTGTTGCTTAATTGAGTTAAGTTCAATCTTATTTTGCATTTTAAATATCTATTTTTAGTTTAGTCTAGTTAGATCTTAGATAAGTTCTCATTTCTGTCTTAAGCCTTAAAAAACCAAAAATATTAGTGAAATAGTATAGATCTTTGTTTCTAGCTTAATCAGTTGTTGACTCATGTTTAATATGGTAGATATAAGTTTTTTAACATCTAGTCAATAAGTTTTAATCATTAGTTTTCATTTTAAAAGCTTTTATCAAAACTGTCAAAGTTTGAAAGGAGTGTTTGGATTTAGCTACTTTGACCTCAAAAAGTCAAAGTGAGCTCTTGAATTTGGTTGAGTCAGTTTCATTCTACCTTATAATCATTAGGAAAAGCAATTTTAAAGGTTAGTTTGCAAAAATCAATAAGTTTAGGCTTATTTTATCTCTCCAGCACCAGGGTACTTTTAGGGTTAAAGTTAGATGGTTTATTTTTTAGATAGGGACTCTAGGCTTTGATTGTGCTTAAATCTAGTTTTAACACACTCATTTGAGAGTGTATAGAGTAGTGGTAACCCTTAAGGAAGCCTGCACTTTTAGTCTTTGTGGTATTGCCAATTGCACCAGCAGTACTAACATAAGTTAGTACTGCTGATATTTAAGCCCCAATTTAAGCCAGCAATGTTAGGATTTAGTAGCTTATCTTTTAGTATTTTATAGTTTAGTTATAGCTTAATATAGATTAAGACTTACATTTTATTTTCTAGCTTATTTACCTAGCTTAATTCAGCTGTCAAAGTCACTAAAAAACCTGAAAACACCAAAAACAGTAGGAAATTAAGTAGATTCTTAAATTGATAATTTTAGCTTAAGGTATTTGTTTTTATAGCTTAAATAGATGGTTTATTAGTAGTTGCATAAGTTCTCATAAGCTCTTAGTCTAGAATAGCTTTTTGAGCTTTTTAGCTTAATTTGATTTTGTGCATTTTAGCTTAATTCCTGAGTTAGCCATTTTCATAATCATTTTCAATAGCTTAAAAGTGTTTCCAGCTTTTGTTTCTTTTCTCAATTAGTTTAAGCACATCTTAGGGAGTTTAGAACAGCTTTTAGATTTTACTTTAAGCTTATTTTGAGCTTTTTATAGCTTATTTAGTAAAAACCAAGGATAAGCCCTTGTTTCTGTAAACAGCTTAATAATAAGCTGTTTAAGAGCTTATTAGTGGGTTTCAGACCATAGTGCTTTTGTTAAAGTTGTTCTCCCCAGCTTATTTTATAATTTTGCTTCTTTAAGTTTTTGCTGAAAAGCACTTTTTATTTTCAACTTATTTTTAAGCCTAAAATGGACTTAGTTTGAAATCGGGTTAGTTTTCAGGGTAGGTTTTGTAATTTTTGATATTGGCTTGTTAACTTAGTTGATCCTTTGTCAGTTAGTGTAATTGCACTGTTAGTCCTTCAAGGATTAACACCATTAGTCCTTAGTCAAGTCCTTAGTTAAGTATTAATTAGTTTAATTAAGTTTTTAAAAATTAGGGTTTAGTTTTTAATAAGTTTAATTAAGCTTTAGATAAAAAGTAAAAATTAGGGCTTTTATTTTTATTAAATTTCTGCATATTTTCTGTATTTAGTTTAATTTTTATAAAATTTTTAGGATTATATTCTTTAATATTTTTATTACTTTTAAAAGTTTTTAATTAGTTTAAATTTTAGAAAAATCATATCTTTTAATCTAAAAAGCCAAAAATAGTAATTCCTTTTTTTTTAAATTTTCTTTTTACTTATTTTACTTAGGAAAAATATAATTTCAATTATTTTTTTATTTTTTTAGAATTTAATTAGAACTAAATAGTTTTTAATTGATAAAAAATTCAAAAAATAATCTAAAAATATTTTTATTTTTCTTAAAATTTTCTTTTATCTTAATTTAGGTGTAGAAAATTAGTTTGAAATCTTAGGGCTTAATTCTAGTCTATTTGCTTAATCGTCGTGTTTATTTGATTTTCGTATTTGTTTAAATTGTCTTTAAGTTTCAATTTTAATTGTTGCCTTTTATTTAGTAGATATAGATTATTAAAAATGTCTTTGCTTCATTCAAATCAGAATCTAAGCTTAAACGAGGTTTCAATTTCACTAGTCATTGGGGAAACGACCCGGGTGATCATACTTACCCGGTTAAATATACGTATCATATATTATATTATATATATATATTTTTGAGAGTGAATTTTCCTTAGGGAATTTTCTTAATTGCTCTTGTGGAATATTATTTTTATAGTATATTTTATTGTGTATATAAAAATGCATATCACTGCCCAATCAGTTATTTCATACGTCATATTTGCTACAATAGTAGATAAACAAGAATGAATATAGAAGTTGTTATCAACGAAAAAATAGTTGTATATTATGTTTTCAAAGAATAATACATGCCAGTTGTCGACGTTTATAGTACCATTCTTGCACCATCGCACGGTACGTCTCCACTAACTTTAACACGGGCTCTTTTCTATAGTTTAAGAATTCTCGTTTTTGGTTGATTTGGTTTTGAAGTATCCTTTCACCTCGAAAGTTTCATTTTTATTATATAATTCAAAAATTCAAAAAAAATTAGAAAAATCAAAAATATAAAAAAAAAATCTTACTTTTTAATAAAGAAATAAAAGTCACCAATTGGTAAAAATACAAAAATATAATACTCTCAACGGAGGTATTATCATAATCAATTCCGGTGAACTTGTTGGTTCCCAAATTGAACTAAAGATTTAACACTTGCCATTTGTGTCTCTACGAAGTACGGCTCACCTTAAAAAGCAATTTTTTGGAGTTACCGTGAAGTAGTTGATTATTTGGTTTAAGTCTCTTTCGTGTAACCATTAAAATTCATTGTTAATTAAAAAAAATCCAAAAAAAAAATATAGTGTAAAGTTTTGCTTTTTGATTTTTAGTTTTTCTTTTTATGCGCACTCGTTCGCAATCTCGAAGACGTCGTCAACAACAAACTCCTCCGGTTGTTGTTGATAATTTTGATTTAGAAGAACCAATTGTCGATCAAAACATTGTTCCAATGGCCGATAATCGAACGATGGCCCAAATGTTACAAGCACCCATCGATGGGTATGAAGATGCTATTGTTGTTCCACCGATAAATGCAAACAATTTTGAGCTTAAACAACCTTTGATTAATCTTGTACAAAGCAATAAGTTCACGGGTAGACAAGACCCTCATAATCATCTTCGATTCTTCAACAAGGTCACTTCAACGTTTAGACATCCCGAAGTTCCGAATACTTCGATCAAGCTTTTGCTTTTTCCTTTTTCTCTAGACAGTGAAGCCCGAGATTGGTTAGACAAGGAACCTCCTAGATCAATTCTCACATGGGACGACCTTGTGCAAAATTCAAAAAACAATTCTCCCACCTTCGAAAACCAACATACCTTCTGAATGAAATGAACTCTTTACCCAAAAACCACAATGAAACCTTCAACGAAGCATGGGAACGTTTTAAAGGACTTCTTCGTCAATGTCCTCACCATGGTTTTCTCATAATGTACATCACTTGTATACATTTTAACAACCTTAAATACATTATATCAAGATGCCTTAGATTCCGCCGCGGGTGGCAATTTTCTAGATAAGATGCCTCGAGAAGGTTTAGCCATAATCAAAAGTAAAATCTAAAGTCTTACTCAGAAAGTCGGTCCAAAGATTCAAGAGGCAATTACGAATGCTCCGTTCCTTCTACGTGTCTGTCACCTTTTCAATAATTCTTTCGAGATTCAACAAATGATCGCACTTACTAAAAGACAAAATGAATAATCGAATGAGCCCTTTAGAAAAGCGATTAGTGAAAATATGCTAACGACACCTGCTACCGGGTCTAAAGCAGTCGAGGAAGTTTGTGTATCAGCATGTGGTATCAACCATAATGTTTCAACAATTGTCCGTTAAATAGGAAGACTTTCCCTGTTTTTCAGATAAAAATTATTCATCAATCCAACAAACCGCCGCCGTTGGCAATTTTGTTCAAAGGAATCCTCCTAATTTGGCAAACCAAATAAGACCACCCGGTTTTAATCAACCAAATGTTCAAAGCAACCAAGGAAACCAAAGCCGATATCAAGGAACCAATTTCAATTCGAATCAAAACCGTGGAGGCAATTTCAACCCAAACCGCCAAAACAATCAAGGAGCCATTTATCAAGCCCCACCATACCAACCACCAACAAATCAACCTTTGGTTAATCAAGCTTTACCTCCCGTTTCACAAATTCAAGGTGTGTCTAAAACGGATTTTGAAAGTTATGCTAAGGCTAATGATGCAAACATGAATAACTTGCAAATGAAGTTGGATAATTTTCAAAGAAACCAAAACGATTTTCAAAGAAGTTATAACGATTCTCAAAAGAAACAAGATGATTTTCAAAACTTGATGCTAGGTTTTATGCAAAATTCAATGACAATCAACAGCACCGCTTCCACTTCAAGACCGGTACTCTTCCAAGTCAAACCGTAACTAACCCTCGTCAGCAAATTAATGCTATCAACCACAAGGAGCGGTAAGACTTTGGAGGAACCTTCGACTCCTCTTGTTCCTACACCCGACTGTTGTTCATATTCCTTCAAAAGAACCTGAATAAAACCCGGAGACGTCAATGGAAAAAGTGCAAAATCTAAATTTGGAAAATACCGCACATGTCCCACCTCCGGGGGAAGAAGATTCCATTTTCATTGAAATTCCAAAACCAAAAGCAAAGAAAACCGTTAATCTTGATCCTAATTCTCCAAATCCTAATTCGTATCAATCTAAACTTCCATACCCCGAGAGGATGAAAGTGAGAGAGAACGATAAACCAAGTGCTCAACTAGCCTGTTCAGTGACAGATGTTTCCAAGCAACTCCGTTTAGAGATTGGATTGAAAGATGCTCTTGTCGAAATGCCAAAATTCAACAAATGGCTAAGCTCATTGCTAAGGAACAAGAAGAAGCTCGAGGAGATCGCCATCACAACTGTGAATGCTGAATGTTCCGCTATCATTATGAACAAAGTCCCCGAGAAGCTCGAAGATCCGGGAAAATTTCTTATCCCATGTGCTTTACAAGAACTCAATAGGACTAGTGCTTTAGCCGATTCAGGAGCTAGCATTAACCTTTTACCTCATTCTATCTACAAGAAACTTGGGCTTGAAGCATTGACTCCTACTCGTATGACACTCGAGCTTGCCAATCGTTCGATTACTCACCCGATGGGCATAGCCGAGGATGTTGTAGTTAGAGTCGATGGTTTCACTTTTCTTGCGGATTTTGTGGTGGTTAATTTTGAGCCCGACCCTAGAGTGCCTATTATTTTAGGAAGACCCTTCCTTCGCACCAGCAAAATCACTCAATTTTTTTTGACAATTTGTTAATAAGAAACTTTGACTTTACGAGTAGGAAAGGAAGAACTTGTTTACTATGCCGATAAATCTGAGAAAAACAAGGATAAGAATTTTGTTCATGCTATTTCTATCATCGATTTTTCGAAAGACGATCCGTTTAGTGGCAGTACCACTAATACTCTTCCTCCTAGTTCTTCTCCGATGAAGACTAGTGATAATTTAGAGAAGTTCGCCGATGAACTTGCTCCTCTTGATTCGTTACCACCGGGTAATGATGATTCGACTATTAAGAAGGATTTTCATGAAGTAAATTTTCAAGTTTACTCAAATCCTCTTTTCAAATTCGATGATAATTTCAAATTTAGCAACGTGAATTCTCTCTTTGAAGAGAACGATAAGGATGCCGAGATTAAGTCTTCTTCTTCTTCCTTTACACTTACTTCACCGGAAGAAAGTGAATTTGAAGCTTATCTTGAAAGAGATTCAATTCCACCGGGAATTGATCTTACCCTCCTTCCCACCCTTGAAATTTCAAGTAGCAATCCTACTTCCCCTACTCTCACCGGAGAGAAGATTTATTCATGGAAGACGCCGATGTTTTTCTCGTTGGTCCGTTTTGTGTGGAAAATGATAACTCGAATTACGATAAGGAAAAAGATAATTTGTCTCTTGGCAACTTACTTACATCAAAAACCAAAACCTCTTTCTCAAGAAGTTGAAGAAATCAAGGAAAAAGAAGATGCAGTTTCAAGTGATTTTCCAATCCATACCATTGTCATGCCAATTAGAATCACTTTTGAAAATCCAATTGATTTTAATGATCATTTCTCCAAACCAAAGGATTTTAAGAAGGACTTAACTGTTTTATTTGATTCCTCCGAATCAAGTATTTTATCACCTCCTTTGTTTGATTCCGACTCGCCTTTCACTACGGAGTTGTCGGCTAGTGTTACCTTGAATTCTCTCAGAAACGAGGACAAAGTAAATTCAATATCCGGGTAACTAGTTTATCATGCCATTTCAATAAAAAATCTTGTACCATTGGAGGAGAATTTAAAAGAGAACATTTCCTCCGGGACTCTTTTAATTTTCAACGAACCGTCATTTCTTCTGCCTCCGCCAGAACTACCGGATAAATATTTGACTTTTGAGCCCATTTTGGTTATGAAGAATGTTTTGCTTAATGAAGATTTCTACAAAAGCAAGAAGGAACTTTACCTTCTAAATGTTTGAAGTATTTCGATTCCTTCAGCATTTTATCATTTGGATTTCTTCCTTACTTCCCTTATCCCGAGGATCCACCTTTGATTTTCTCCTTTAGGAGAGAGAATTTGTTTTTGACCCCGGCATCATCACATTTCATAATCCGGTGGTATGTTCAATGACAGTTTTCCATTTGCTCTCCCTAAGGACGAATTAATTCAGGGATCGAGTCGAGCTTGCGACTCGTGGCCAAAACAAGCCGTCTTCATGTGAGATCACCCCCATGCTTATCTTTCTATTTCCTCCTCTATTTCTATTATCTTAATGTGTTGTTTATTGAGAGAGGCTAACTCTTTCCCGATTTCTCGATGTTTGTTATGATTTTTTTTGTAGGATCGAACCAACAAATTCTTTGAAGCCTCTCGTGTCCGGTTGATTTGTCCCGTTCAACTCGAGCTTCTCATCCTTTGTTCGCAATTAGTTTTGGGAAATCCAATATCCTTTCATCAATATCGATTAACGCTATCTTTGCATAATTCATAAACGGCTTAGATTTACATAGAGAACTCGCCTTTAAACATTGAGGACAATGTTTCGTTTTAGTTTGGGGAGGGAATCTATCGATTTGATGTTACCTGCTTATTGTTTTGTTCTCACGTACTCGTTTTTCCACAAAAATAGTAAAAAATTTAAATTTTTTAGTCATAAATATAAAAAAATTAAAAAAAAATTAATATAATAATTTTAAGACACAAGAGTAGGTTTTTCCTGTTGGTAAGAATAAGAAGTAATTTTTTTGACCCGATTCGAACGTGTAGAGTTTCTAAAGTATTTTTCCCTTAACAATAAGGATGATAGTTTGTGCTAGTCTCATGTAGGACTTAAACAAGCTTAATACATGAAATCATTAGTAAATGAAAACTTTTGCAATCTCAAGTAGAGTTTAAAATATGCCAAGTTGGAGAATTATATGGCTAAGTTTTTTGCGAACTCCTTCTTAGAGGATTTTAAATTGCCGAACGAACGAGGAAATGATAGAGTTAATTATAAGTCATGACATTAAACAAAGAGTAGTTTGTTCTCTTTCAAGCTCATAAGTGATAATTGGTTGCTGTATTTCTCCCATTAGCTGTTTCACCTTTTATATATAATTGTTTAAGTAAATAGAGTTGTGCTTTTTTTTGGTTAATATTAGCTAATAGAAGATTTGCTTTAGTATCCTTAGATAGGAATGAGTACCAACAGGAAATTACTTAATTTGTCAACTATATGTGTCACATTAAAAATATTTTGCTTATTCCTTAAGAGCCTTAGGGTTAAAGGGATAAGTATGAATTCAATAATAATCCGAGACTAATAAAATTTTGTTTGAATCTTACCGGCGTCACAACCCGATGTTGACAGCCTTCTAAAATGTCAAGAAGTTACCGAAGTCGAAATATGTTTGCTACATCTTGTCGGAGGCGTGGCCGATGTTGTAGCCTTCTAAAGGACCGAGGTTTAATAATGTTGCTTAATTTTTATCTTATTTTGTGCCTTAAAGAGCCTAAGGGTATTTGGTGGCAAATAAGATAGATGTCCATTCATGTCCTTAAAAGAGCCTACGATATATGAATGAATGGGCCTAGCATAAGTTAGCCTAATAAAAGCCAAATTTTGGTTCGCCTTGATGTGGACTTTTAATTGAGAAGACATTTGAACTTTTGAAAAGGGCAGGAGCTAATTATTGTCAATTCCAGTAACCGTTGACGCTATATTTTTGGAATTAATAAGTATCGAAACAAAAGTCTAAAGAGCCTTCGGAAAATATGGCTTAAGTAAAATCTTAAGATAAAAGTAGGTATTAGCGGGAGGAAAAAGTAAGTACACATTTAATATTTATGAGTAAGTGTTAGGTGTCATGACTTATAATAAAATGGATCTTTGTTTTTAAGCTTAACCATGGGAAAAGTGAAAAATGCGGTGATGATGAAGATTATTTTTTAGACACTTAATTGAGCTTTTGTTCTAAGATCCTAAAAGTACCATGATGAAATAAAAACAATACATTAAGTACAACACAAATAAGTTAGTAGTTAGATTATTTAGTTAATTAAGTAAAACCATAAAAAAGCAAAAAAAATCTTTGAAAATGGAATCAGGTTGTTTTTAAGAACTTGTATCCTCTTAGCTCCTTAACAAAATACTTTGCTACTTATTCAAACAGTAATATGTTTGGGAGAATTTTTCCGATATTTGGTTATAATGCATGTGAATAATTTCGTGATGAGACACGCAATGTTTAGTTTGGAGAATTATGGATAATGTAGACAACACATATCCTTTTTATCTTAAAAGGACCAATTAAACGCAGAACAGACCAAAAAATGGCCCGAAAATATGCTTGTATTTGTGTTTTGTGTGTGCAGGTACGGATATATCAAAAATTACAAGAAAACCGTCAAAAACGGGCAAGCGCGGACACGAGAATCAGAAGAGTACAAAAAGAAGCCAAAGAATCAAAGCCGAAGCCAGAAAAGTCAAACCCGCAGTCAAATCCAGTCAACTTTGGTCAACAAAAAAGTCAACCACAAAAAATGACCAAAACGTACAACATTCCATTTTCACCCTCAAAGTTTCACAAAAGTCCAAAAATAGCCCCTCATACCTTATTGGGCCTTAAAAACCTTTATTGGGCCTAAAAACCCTATGTTACTATACCCGGATACCAAAAGCCCATCCATAGCCAATACTACCCATTCCCTTTTGTTATTAAACTCTAGGGACCATTCCTGCAATTCCTAAACTAGTTATAACTAAAAAGGAGAAAAACAAAGAAAGGGACTTAGAAAATGTCAAATCCCCAAAGGTCTAAACAGAATTTACACCTTTTCAGTTGTAAAAATTAGGCGCGAACTTCCAATGTTAATGTTCATCTCCTTCTTCATTTCACCAAGCAGTAAAAAGAGAGGGCAAATAGAAATTGAGGGCTTTATTGGATATTCCATGTGTCGTTATCATTGATGCAGATAGAAAAGTAATCTCCAAGGCCTCACGTCACACTCAGACACACGTCCATCTAGGAGGACGCACAAATTTTAGTGGTTTTTGCTCTATATGCTCTCAGAAAAGAAGCACAAGTGTACCTCACGTAATGGATTGACACCGTTGGGGCAATCCGTTGAGGACACACAATGATCTATTGGCTATAGAGCCATAACAATGAATTGGCAAAATCAATGGCAGAATTGAATGGGTTGATTGAGAGCCCAAGAAGTTTCTTTGACAGCTATAAAAAGCCTCAACTCACACACGCAGAAAGACCTTTTTTACCTTTTATCTTTCTTTTTCAAGATATTTAGTCACCTAGTGTAGCTTTTTAAATTGCTTATTGTAATTTTCTTTTAATCAGTTGTAATCCTCTTTAATATAATGTAATCAAGGTTTTCAGTTAATAAATTCAGTGATTGCTTTTACATGTTCTTAATCTCTTTTACTTATAAGCTCCATTTTCTTCACTAGTAACTCAATAAGCTACCATAAGCTCTCAAAAGTCTATAAGCTTTTGATTTGAGCTTAATACTGTCTTAATCTTATCTTAACAATTTAATCAGATTAAGTTCTATTTACCTTTGCAAATTTGGATTATGAGCTTATTTGGAAGAGAGATCAATAAGGGAAGGATCTCTATGGACTTAACTCCTAGCTTATTTATAAGCTAGGAGAGCTTGTAGCTGCCATTGTGGTTCCTCTTGTTTAGCTAGAGGCCAAAGTAAGTGTCCCTTTTAATTTCTAGCTTAAATTATTGAATTGAATTAGCATATTAATAAGATTTGCTTAATTAGCTTAATCTATCTGCTTATTTAGGTTGCTTATTATAGCTTAATTTAGTTGTCATTTTTGCTTATTAGCAAGTATGCCACTGTTATTTGCTATCATAGTTTAGATCTCATAAAGAAAAGCTTCATGTTATTTTCTTAAAAATCTTTTAAAAAAATCAAAAATATCAATATATCTCTTAGATATGGTCTAAAGCTAATCATGAGTTGATTTGTGTTTGTCTAGTTTAGTTAAACTCTGATTTTCATCTGGTAATTAGGATTATAAGTATTTTTCATTTTAAAAGCTTATGTCAAGTTTGTCCATTCCACTTTAAGGAATGTTTGGTTAAAAGTTATTTTAGACCTGCAAAAAGTCAAATCCATTGTTGTCCTTATTCTCTAAACATTTAACTTACTCAAGTCATTTAAGTTGTATAATAGGTTTAGGGGTAAGTTTGCATTAAAATCTTTTTGAGTGCTATATTAAGTCTTCATTCCTGCACCAGGGTACTTGCTCCTTAGTTCTTGTTTGTGAAAATCTAATCCAAGCTACTCAAGGATTGGATATTTCTTGTTTTGTGTCCTTTCACTCTAGTTTTGTGTGTCTAAGTGCAGGTTTACCCCTTAGGTAACCTGCACTTCTTAGTTCGTGCTTGTGCATAGTGCATCAGCAGGAACACTAGCAGTTCATGCTGTCACTTTTGTTCACATTTTTAGCTAGGTAATCCTAGGAATAAGGTTTCTTTAAAAATTCAGTAGGTTAATAGAGAAGTTAAAAGCATAACATAAGATTAGGTCCTAGTTCTCATTTTGTAGCTTATTTCCTTGTTTAATCTTGCTGTAAAAAAGTTATAAAAATCAAAAACACCAAAAATAGTAGGTAGAATATTTAGTTTATAAAAATTCGAATTCCGTAGCTTAAGGTATAGTTTTTATTGCTTAAAAAGTTAGTATTATAAGTAGTTTAAAAAGTTTTCCAAAAGCTCATAATCTAGACTTGTTTTTTTGAGCTTTTGTAGCTTAATTTGATTTGTGCATTTAGTATTAAATCCCATTAGCATTTTCATAATCATTTACAATAGCTTAAAAGTTTTGCAGCTATTATGTTTCTTTTCTCAATTAGTTTTAAGCACATCAGTAGGGAGTTTAGAACAGCTTTCAGATTTTACTTAAGCTAATTTTGACTTTTTACAGCTTATTTAGCAAAAAACCAAGATAAGCCCTTGTTTCTGTAAACACTTATAAATAAGCCTTTAATTGAGCTTATCAGTGTTTCATCCATATTGCTTTATTAATGTTGTTTTACCCTAGCTTAATCTAACAACTTAGCTCTTTTTGAGATTCCCACTGATAAGCACTTTTTAATAGTTCATCTGTATTTTGGGCTAAATTTGTGATCGGGCTGGGCTTTCATTGGGCTGAGTTTGTAACTTTTAATTTTTTATGTTTTGTCCCTTCGTTAGTTAGCTAGTTACTCCATTAGTCCTTTTCCTTTTCACCGTTAAGTCCTTAGGTTATTTTTTAATTATTTTTAATTAATTTTAGATTATATTTAGGTTTAGTTTTTAATAAGTTTAATTAAAGTCTTATAAAAATAAAAAATTAGCGGCATTATTCTTAATTTTTATAAATCTTCTGCACTTTTTTCTTTATTTAGTGAATTTTTTATAAAAATTTTACAGGAACTTTATAATATTAATAGTTTTTATTATTTTTATAGTTTTTAATTAGATTTTTAAATTTAGAAAAATCATACTTATAATACTAAAAAATATCTAAAAGAGTAATTCTTTTATCTAAAACTTTCTTAGTTATACCATATGTTACTTAGGAAAAAAGTATAATTTCAATTATTTTATCTATTTTTTTTATTTTTAGGATTTATAGAATTAAATAGTTTTCTAATTGATAAAAAATTCAAAAATAATCTAAAAAATAATTTTTATTTTTCTTAAATTTTCTTTCATCCTACAATTTAGGTGATAAAATTAGTTTGAAATCTTAGGGTTTAATTTAGTCTATTTGCTTAAACGTCCTGGTTTTATTTGTTTACCGTATTTGTTTAATTATTTAATTGCCTTTAATTGTTCAATTTTAATTGTTGCTTTTTATTTAATAGATATAGATTATCAAAAATATATTTGCGTCATTCAAATCAGAATCCAAGCTTAAACGAGGTTTCAATTTCACTAGTCGTTGGGGAAACGACCCGGGTGATCATATTTACCCGGTTAAATATACGTATTATATATTATATTATATATATTTTTAAGAGTGAATTTTATCGAGGGTAACTTGGTAATTTTCTTAATTGCTCTTTTGAATATTATATTTTATATTGTATTTTATTGTGTATCTAAACTGCAATCAACCCACTTATTGTTTGACGGTGTTTCATATACTAGTAGTCCACTATTTAAATCTTTATCAGTTAATTAAGAGCATGATTGCTGAAACATAAATGGGTCACCTATCGGTCCAACTGAGATCATAACTTAAAGACAAGGACAGTAACGTATTTTGATTCCAATTGGACCAGTAATAAAAGCACGATATGGAGAGCTATCCCGTTTATCTAGATTACTTTTAGGTATACTATACCAGTTGAATGATATGTCATCATATTCAAACACATAAACATGTATGATGTGCTAACATAAATTAAACAATCAATTGATAAATTAAGAATCTATTTTAAAACAAACCAAACATTGAACTTTCATTAAGAATGCTAATACTCGAGGTATTAGCCCCATCCATTGTTAATTATACAAGCCGTAATCAAACATGAAAAATCGAATATTAAGAGAGTAAAAATTACACGATTCTTTCCTATTGATTCGATATCAATGCTTGACCTTTGTGGCTGATCTTCTTTTCTAAAATTCGTCTTTAATGAGTATGGTATAAAGAATATGTTATTGCACACTAAAAACTCGTTTTTGAGTCTTCTATTTATAGTGTTTGAAAAATACTCGATACGTCCTATCTGGCAAGGTCGATACGGCTTATTAGGCTGGATTCCTTAGAGTTCACGCTACGTTCATAATAAATCAGTGATATCATTCCTAATTTAATTGATTTACTGTATCTTCAAATAGTTATCTTCATGGATACGGCGTATGTTGACAGAAGGGATACGCCGTATTGGGAATTGGTCAAACGTGTTTTCTTGTGAAGTCTTGGCCCGGATACGCCGTATCCATTTTGTTGGATACGGCGTATTGGTCAGAAATCAGTACTCTTCAAATATCTTTGTTTTAGCTCCAAATTATGCGCCTTTTAGCTTGTCTTCACAAAACACTCCTGAATTACTACATTTATCAACTTTAAAGCAATTAAGTACTAAATAATGCAATAATTATATAAAATTGGGCAAAACAGATAGGATAAATAATATAATAAAGTGACATTATTTGATGTCATCAAATACCCCCCCCCCCCCCCCCCACTTGAATCCTACTTGTCCTTACATAGACTTTAGAAAAAGTTTCAGTTTATGAAAATGTGTCCTAACGAAGTTGAGGATTTTCCGTTTAAGCATCGTTTTGTCCTAATCACCTGTACATAACCAAGCTCCTCACGAAATATGAAAATAAAAACACTCAGATCACTCGACTAATCTAGGGTGCAACATTTAATTGGTACGCTCAATTGTTCGGTCATGATTAGTTTCGTATCATAGTCTTGGCAAGTATACACATCTCCACCGCTAAAGCTAAGGAGAAACAAGTCAAAAGCTAAATTGGTTTAAGAAGGCTTAATGTTGATCATTCAACAGTCTTTCACCATAAGTACCACACTAACAAGGCATCTGTATCGTATATACATGGCTGTAATGACAGAATAGACATATACAATCCTATCACATCCCTGTTTATGTTTAACCAGCGGTTAGGATGAAGAATGATATAGGGTAGGGAGCTTCTAACTTTCACCGAAAGTCGTCATCCAACAAGGCAGCTGAGACATTCATACATGTCCGTAACGACGGAATAGACATGCATGCTCGAACAAGTCCTCGTTCGAGTAGACACTAAGGTTAATTGCTAGGAAAAGGAAGTAAATTGGGTGTTAAATAAAACTTACAAAACAAATAGATTAAGCCAACAAATAAGGTACGATTGCTAGTAACTTTCCCCCGACCGTTCTAATACAAAGACTCAAACATATAGACGAACGTCTCGATCACATAAATGACAAAGACAACCTAAGTTAGAGTTCCTATAACGGTCAACTTCCCTTACATCCCGCTCTTTACATACTTTTACATAAGTGGTGATATCGGCTACTTTTTAAAATACTTTACATCGTTGATTTTTGTATTGCATCAACGAATAATTGATCCTTCCAAGTGATTCCTTAAGTATAAACTTCTTTTGAACCGCCTATTTTTCTTCTTCTCTCTTTTTTTTCTTGCAATACATCATAAATCTCGGTTTTATTCCACCGTCTTCAATATCATAATTCATCTGGATAATTTTTTCTTTGTAACACTTCTTCTTCGGACATGATTCATAATTGCGAAAGTAGCAAAACTTACGAGCTACATATTTTTCCCATTGCATTGTGCAATTTCCCGACCATTACAGAGATAGAAAAAATTCACTTTGACATAGGAAATACAAAACTTTACACGAAAGCAACTAGCAACATTGATTAAAATAGGCTTAATCTACACGGTAGGATAAGGTGCAAACGTGTAACGAAACATATAATATGGTGTAGAAAAAAGAAAAGAATGGCTCAACAGGTTATTCTAGGGGATTTTACTCTGGGATATAACTAACCAGGGTAGTTAGTTAATTTTACGACATGTAGGCTATTTGGTTTAATCCTAGAAATTTATCAGTTGAACATGTTTCTCCATCTAAATCCATAGTACTAATCATTGCGGTCTCGAGTGAATATACAGACCAAGTTTAAAAGACTCATACTTCACGACACACTTTAATTTTGTGGAATTTTTTAGTATATAGTTGAAACAGAATAGGCTTATTTTCACCCAATTTGTATCAAGGGTTATTAGTGCGCTAGGTAATGTAACTAGTGATTTTTACAAAAGTCATGATAAAAAAATTTAAATTTGGCCTATTTTTAAGCACTTTTAGGCTCGTAGCATTTTATTTTGTAAAAAAGAAAAGTACATTCTAATTCCCCATCCCCCCCCACTTAAATTATACAACGTCCTCGTTGTATAGATAAAATAATTAAATAATAAGGGAAATAAAATTAGAACGGAAAACTCCTTGATGTTTTGCTTGTGATAATTCTCCAAGATGGGTTCTTGAGCAAAAAGTGTGTTGACTAGGGCTTTAGCATGCCCGAATGAGTTTAACACATATCTTTTTCATAATATACCATATCATAGTTTCAGCAAGGTCCTGCATAAAAGATTAGAAGACAAGTGCAATTTCTATCTCACTATAATGGTAGAAGAAAACAATAAAACACACAACTGTATATGGATCAATACGCCGTATCCCAAACCCTAAGATACGCCGTATTGTTCCTGTAAAAACAATTAAATACTGGAAATTAAATATTTAGTTTTTAAAACTGATAACGTCCAAACATCTTTATACGCCGTATCCAGAGGGGTTGGATACACCGTATAGAGTGTCTGGGGAAGACAGGGACCTGCTTGCACAAGCAATTAAAATGCGACAAAACAATTAATTGAACGGTTATCTCAGGGAAGCACTTTTGTGTAGTTGGGTCTTATATGTTCGACCTCTTTCCAGCCTTCTATTTATTTTCAGGGTGTTGTCCACGAACCCATCCTTCATTAATGAGAGTTAAAAGTTCTCGATAAGCAATCGAGGCTATCCTTTTATGGTGAGGAATTCGAACCTTTTTTGGTATAATGTACTCATCTTAATCACGCGAATGAGTACTTTATCATATCGAATCTTATGACTTTTCAGTTCGATGGTTCAGGAATTGGATCACCCTTATGTCCTTGATTTTCTTGAGTACAACTGACGTTGCTTGCTTCATAATCCCTTTCAAATATACGGTTGACGTCAAGATAAGGATTGCTGGCCCATTCAGTTTTCATATTCGCATTATGGTCCACGTCTAAAATTTTCCTTACGAGGTAATAAAGCGATTCGTGAGCATGCACTTTCCCGCCAACACTCTTGTAGTTTACGAGTAACTTCATATTTCTAGTGCTCGTGGAAGTTTTCAAATCAGCTTTTCAACCATCCGTAGAATTTTATCACCCCGGGAGTCGCGTCTCCCTATGATCCTTCTATTTTACCCTTAAGTGCTAAGGTTTCATCCTTTAGTTTCCTATCAGCTAGTACATCTCTACCACATGGATCTTGAAAATAGGTTAACCTTCCTACTCGAACCATTCTCGGCAGTTCCCCACCATTACAGAAACCATCAATATCAGATGTACACGTGGGCCATTTAGTTTCTCAATCTTTAAAGCGGTAGGGTTCGCATATGTGATCACATAGTTGGTATGGTACCTCATTTTCTAACCACGGTTTTTCCGTACCCTTTGCTTTGTCATTATTCAACTCTTGTTTATATTCATCATAAGTTTTGAAGTTTTGGATATCATAAGTGAAAAGATCAGTGTCGATTTTTAGAAGCCAGTTGAATTCGTGGAATGCCTCGCACAAGGGTGTTTCAAAGTAAAAAAGGTTTCCTTCTATCTTAAAGATTTCGGGAACATTGTCCATTTCGTTTGGGTTTTCATCCTCCTCGGTTTCTTCTTCTTCATTGTGATCAGAAAGATGGTGGAATTTGACCATGTTATCCCAAGTAGTGATTGAGCCTATACACTCCTTTGTAAACCATTCACTTGCGGCTCCAAGAATGTTCCTTGTATTTCAATGATACATTTCTTGACCATTCTTCCTTCGTTGTTATTAGAGACAAACTTCTTTCGGGTAGCGATATTGTAGTCGTTAGGTTCCGCCTTGGTGGTTTCTTTGTCATTCGGTTTCCTGGAATTAAGCACAAATACTCAATAGGAAATTGAAAATAAAAAATTACTACTGTTACTGTATCAGTTGACAGATACGCCGTATTTAATTAGTTTGAATACGCCGTATAGGTCTGTTGAATTCCAGTAAGCCGTATTGAGTTTATGGAATACGTCGTATTGTTGGAGAACAAATACGCCATTTAGACTATAAAACTCAATATGCTGTCATGAGAAGAAGGTGTGATATGTCGTATCCAACTAGTGGATACGGCGTATCAGGTGATCAGTCAGAACAAAATACTATTTAAAAACAATTAAATGCGGGAATTTAAACAAACAATTAAAACACACAATGCAAATAATTACAAATAGAATTTTAAATAATTAGATTACACTAAACTAAACTAATTAATGGTTTAAATAATTAGATTACACTAAACTAAACTAATTAATGGTTTAAATCAATCCTTTCATCTCATCCTTATCTTCATCTTCATATTCAAACCTTCACTCACATAAGCCTTTACCAAATAATCCCCAAATCTCATCCTCAATATGCCAATTCACATTCCTTTACACAATGTACCTTCCTAGTACTTGTTGTAACTTATGTTCCCTTCATTCCCAACCAAGGATCCTCCATATCTTATCAAAACATCATCCACCATGTATCCACTATTCATCTTCTTCTCTAAAACATTTGAATTTCACACACACACACACTCCATCATCCTCACCCTTGATCAATTCACTTCATCAATCCAAGTTACCACATTCTTTTCTCCACCCTTAGATTAATTTCAAACAAACACAATAAACATACTTTCTCTTATACCCTTGATCAAGCCACATCATCAATCCAATATACCTCATTCTCTTCTCAACCCTTGGATTGAACTCTGATCTCAAACAAACACACCTCCTCTCACAAACATACACTTCTCACTCATACAACAAACACACCTCTTTTTCTACCATTGATCTTGCCACTACACCAATCCATCTTGCCTCTCTTCACATCCTCACCGTCCATTTCAAACCAAGATTAATAGGCTCCCTTCTATCACATCATGCCAACTCATTCACAACCCATTCTCTCTTATCCAACATGTGGTTAATTTAATTTAAAATTCTTCCCCCTTTCTCTCCAAGCAAAGAATATTCCAAGAATATTCTCTTGTATCATTAACTAGCTTTTAAAACCTTTAGTTGGATAACTAAGATAGTTACACTTTGAGGAATACCTAAAATACCCATTTTCGATAATTATTTTCTCTCTTTACAATATCGGATAAGCAAAATGCTTTTAAATACATCACAAACATTTTTAACAAATAGCCATTTGAGTTGGTTGACCTTGAGTGTAAAAATAATTAAAAGGTCATAGCGTGAAGTACAATTGAGGGTTTAACAAGTGCGGGTATTTAAACGCCAAAATCCTAAAGAAAATAATTTGGGAATCTGGCGCGCTGGCCACGCGCTGACAAGTGGGCAGCGAGCCACTCGCGAATTATTTTTCAAGTTTTGGGATTCTTGGCCTATAAATACCTATCCTTGGCGTTTGTATTCCTCACCTCTTGCAAACATTATTTCCTCTCTTTTCTCTCCTCTAATTCTCTAAGTCTAACACCTTTTGTATTCTTAATCTTCTATTCTATCATCTATTAAAGAACACACATCTCTGCAAGAGAGCCACACAAGTACCTAATCCATACTTGTGTGTTTTGTTGAGGGTCCTCTTTCTTATACCCTTTCTTTAGAATCAAGTCTCTAGGTTAGGTTAGGACTTGGTTCATCCATCTATCTTTTTATTCAATCGAGTTGTAAGGGAAGTCTTGTATCCGTGAGATCAATCCTAGATAATCAGGGATCTAGTTGGGGTTTGGTAAGCTTACAAGGGGAAGGCTTTAGAGTTTATAAGATAAGTCGAATCAGGGTTCTTAGAGGTGGATTCCGAGGGCGAAATACCATAGGTAGTAACTGATGGCATCAAATAACGTCTATTTTATAGCATCATTTATCCCACGATATTAACCCATTTTGTATAGTTATTGCAAAGAATTGTTACTTAATCGTTTATATTTAAGAATTGCAGTAATTATGGAGTAATTGGTGAAAGTTAGCAAAAGGCGCGCATTCTGGAGCTTAAATAAAGATATTTTGAAGATTACTATTCTGAAGACCAATACGCTGTATCCATCAAGGAAGATACGGCGTATCCGTGCCTGCACTCACCAAAGACCACATAAGAATAAAGATCAATACGCCGTATCCAGAGGACTCAATACGCCGTATTCAAGATATGGAATCAATATAATATTTTAGAAGATATCAAACGTGATCCCTACTCTAAGAAATCCCCAATACGCCATATCCAACACTTGGATACGCCGTATCCAACACTTGGATACGCCGTATCCAACTGACTTCCAGACCTTATAAATAGAAAACTCAAACACGAGTTTTAAGTGTGCTAAATCATATTCTCGGTACCTAAACCACAAAAGTCGATTTTCAGAGGAGAAAAAGAGCAGAAGAGATCAAGCAACGTATTCAATTCCTTAGAAGACAACGTGTAATTTCATATACTTTAGTAATCATTCAGTTTTTGGTATCATTCATTAACTCGGTTAGTTTACCTTGGCTAAATATTTGCTCTTGTATTTATTATGACATTTGAAGGCTAATACCTTTGGGTATTAGCCATTATTATGAAGATTTGAATGTTTGGTATTTGTTTATCTCGATTTCTTTATTTATCGTTGAGTGCTTGTTTATGTTTATCAATTTATACTTGTTTACGTGCTTTTGTATGCGACCTATCATTCAATTGGATCTAGTGAAGCAGACCAAGTAGATCTAGAGTCCGGGATAGCTCTCCATATAGTAATTTATACATCTAGAATAATAGTTACACAAATATTATCCTTCTAAGTCTGTGTCTAGGATACGCTTCGGGCTTAACTAGTTAATTGGATATTGCCAATGGTTTATTGATGCTTTCGACTAGAGGTTACTAGATAATTCACATGTAACGTTCTGATTCAATTGTATAGTTGGACAAGTGGATAGTAGTAGTTGTATAGATTGCCATATGCGGTAAGTGGGTAAAGTCTCTATGGAGCTAGGGGGTTTAACAAGATCACCATTGTCTATAATCCTTAGATAGATATAATAGCAATTAAGATGCTTTATGCAGATGCTATAATCCCTGACAGGAATTATTATGTCTAGTTATTAGGTTGATGTAAACGCCTAAGTCTTATGAAGAATGCCACCGCGAGAGAAGAAATCATAGAACTTTATAAAAAAACCAACGTTCTTAATCGGATTAATAATGGCTAATATAGTTTCTTCTTATTGAAGTTCGATCCGCTCTTTCATCTTTTGTTAATCTACTTGGTGGGTACCGTACATTGAATTGTTGTAGTCACCAACCAAACTGGAGTCTCTCAGAGCTGAAACCCCTTTTCCATTAGAATTTGGATTTAGACTCACAATAGGTTTAACCATAGGTTTCAGAATACATTCTAATTAGTTCAAAAGGAAGAAAAGAAGATAGCACCACCTTCTATTCTTATTATTTAAAAAAAAATTATTCATACACATTATGTAGAAGGAATATATATATATATATATATATATATATATATATATATATATATATAAGGATTAATTTGACACCATAAGGTCAGTTTATGAAATTTGAAAACACATTTTTTCGTTTTTTACACAAACAATTTATACAACATAGTCAATATGATTCGCGCAACGACATTTGTTCAACACACAAATTCGTTATTGCAATTCAGAGTTCTAAAATCATCAAGTCACAAAACATCATTAGATACAGTTTGGTCAACGGTTACAGCACAGTTTCAAAATAATACCACTCAATGGACGTATGCAAAGTAAGTAACATACACATGCGAAAGATTTGCCAAATTGAAGTAACCTATAAACACTCAGGGTCAGATTCAGTCCTTACACAAGCCAAGTAGCCTCGGTCATGTGGTACACGACCTCCAAGCTTCACTCATAGTACAACCTATACAATGACACCTCCTCATAACTCATAACCGAGAACAATTACAACAATCGTAATAACAACGTCGAAAATAACGTACATACATACCAATTTCCTTAAAAAGAGATACATCATTGGATTTCAAAGCCAGAACATCCAACCGTAAGCGTTTCTAAGGTTATCAATACATAAACTACATTTACCACTGAACTCTTCTTTGAGTTCTAATCAAAAGTAATAGCCTAAAAGAATGTGCCAATCACTACAGCTGGTGTTAGGATTTAAAAACTCTGAGGCAACAATAACTTCAAATCAATAACTCTAAATCTTGAAGTCTCTACTTACTTGTAAATGTGGACGATAAAAGTATGAGATTTTCGTCTACGGAAAGCATTTCGAGTATAATTTCCAGAAACATAGGGCCCACGACCCAAGATGTTTTAGAACAAGTGAAATTACCAGTTTAGCCCTATTCTATCCAAGGCTGCCTTTTCTAAAATTTGTCGCTTCACTAAACGAGTGTATTCCTAAACCGTGCTTCCGCAAAAGCCTTTCATGCTCAGATATTCAAACCCCTTTATGCTCGAAACCCCTCAAGAACTAACCCTCTTATACTCGAAACCCACAAGAACACACCCTTTATGCTCGAAAACCCCTCATGCTCGAAAACCCCCAAAGAACAAACCAAAACACTAATCTAGCAATGATAAACACACCCTTATGCTCGAAACCCCTAAGAACGAACCAAAAATCTAACTTCTTCAAAACTTAATGCATGTGCATTTTCTTTAGTAAGATATGTAGGTATTGATAAGGGGATTAATATTTTTAAGTCGGATCGGAATACATGTCGAAAAATCAAATGTTTTGGTGGTGAGTTATGGTAGTCGGTTCGAAGGGAGTAGGAGGGGGGAAGAACACATAATTTTTTTGTAAATGTTATTAAGTGTGTGTGTAGAGTGATATTTATAGAATTCAAGTTTGTCACTTTGGCACTTTTGGTCCTTCCATCCTTTGGTCCTTTTTAAAACTAGTACAAAGGTTATTTGTTTCGTTATGTGACCGACCAAAGACTCGGGATTGTTTTTCCATGAATAAAGTTATTTTCGTCACACTAAATTTAATTAAAAATATTTAATGAAATGTCTACATTTTAAAACGCGAATCCGGATCAAGACAAAAAAAACAAAAGACAACATTCGTTAAAATAACAAATTTACGATCTTAAAAATAATAACGAGACGCGTCGTAAATTTTTACGATGCTCGAAACGGTTAACGAACGCGCGGTCAAACGTCGACTCGCAAAACGTCAAAAATAAAAATTATCAAATCTTCTCAAAAAATTTCGTAATAAAATACGAAAATAATTATTTACGACAAATAAAATTTTAAATGTCGACATTCGCTCACACGGTTTTATAAAATAATATTTATGACTGCTCGGAATTCGCGATCGTCGACCGCGTCCGTGAAACTCGGTTGTTACACAGAAACCCTCAATATCTGAGCTACTCGTGGGGCCATTTTGTCTTTCCATTTTAAACGATATGGTTCGCGCAGTATGAGATCACATAGTTGGTATTGTTCCTGTTATATACCTATGGTTCCTCAAGACCCCCGTCATATTATTATTCAAACTCATACTCCTTGTAAGTCTTGATTCCTTTGATATCGAAAGTAAACAGATTCGTGTCGATTTTAAGGAGATAGTTAAATTCCCATTGTGATGCTTTACACTAGGGTGTCTCGATGTCACTATAAGTCCCCTTCGATCTTAAGATGTCAGCTTGTCGTTGAGGGTCATCATCTTCTTAGTTTCCACTTCTCTTCATTGTTTGTTATCAGAAAGTTGGTTAGGAATTTATGTACGAACTTTTCTACCAATATCTCCCCAAGTAGTAACTTGACCTCAATACAATCCTTTTAAACATTCACTTCCGGCAAATGATTGTGAGATAGGGAAGATGTAAAAGCCTAAATCGTTCTTGACTTAGCCCCTTTTATTTTGAGTGGCCCCAATACTTCGAGAAAATTATCATGTGTTTATTAAACAGAGTTTTTCCAATTATCCCTTTGAAAGTATTATCACGTATTTTCACCAAAACGTTCCTTATATTTCAAGAAAACACTTCTCGACCATTCTTCATTTGTTATCATCAGAGAGGAAGTTTTTTCGAGTAACAAAAATATATTCATTTGGTTCCGCCATCGTATCCAATGGAAGTGGATATACCGTATCAGGTTTATCAGACCAGAAGTGTATTAGAATAACAACTTAAACACTACGAACAAACTAAACTTAATAAAACACTTATAACAACTAAATATGCAAGCAAATATACAGAATTATACACTAAACTAAATTACACTAGTCCTAAGGGTTAAATTAATCTAATGTTAAAAACCAAAATATCAAATAAAAATCAGGATTAAATTTTTCACTCCCCGGCAACGACGCCAAAAACTTAATGTGTCGTTGTGTGGTTGTAATTTATGATTCAAGTTTTAAATTTATATTTTGCCGACTTAACCAAAAATAACACTTTAACGGGCAGTGTACCCGGTCGGTGGGAGTTTTGTGGTAAGTAGGGTGTCGATCACTAAGAGCGAGAAACAATCTTTCAATTTATTAATATTTTGGTTATCTAAACTAAGTTAATTCTAAACTCTATGTTCAAACTATGCCTAAACTATGATTAATCCCTAAATCTAACGGATAAGGGGGGTTTCAGCCTGAGAGAATGGCACGGGTTTTGTAGTGACTAAGATCAACTTAAGACACAATAATACACACAAGTTAATTAACAGAAGATAAAAGCCCAGTCTAGCCAAATATAAGAAAATTGTATTAGCCATGATTAATCCAATTAGAATGTTGGTTTGTTTATTTGGTGCAATGATTACTTATCTCGAGGCGGCATACCATTCTTAAGACTTAGGCGTTACTTCTTCCTAAAACCTAGATACGAAGAATTCTGTCACAATTAAATGTATCCGCATATAAAGCCATCTTATTTGCTGATTATAATCTATCTTATGATTAAAGCAATGGTGATCTTGTTAAAACCTAGCTCATAGAGACTTTACCCACTTACTGCTTAAAGGCAATTCATACACTAGTAGTCCACTAACCAAGTCTATACCAGTTAATTGAGAACGTACTCGTTGATCCCAATGGTCACCTCCCGGTCTAACTAAGCTCGCAATCTATAGGTAAAAATAGGTTATTATTCGTGATCTTTGGTTAGATGTATAAATACTATATAGAGGAGCCATCCCGGCATCTAGTCATTTTACTTAGTCCGTATCACTTGATCCAGTTGAAATGATAGGTCGAATACAAAAGCACAGTAAAACAGTTATAAACTGACTAAACATAACAGCAATCACGATAAAATTCAATGGGTAAATACGATTATAACAAATCCAAACATTTAATCTCATAATACAGCAGATAGAGATATAGAGAAGGTTATTATCCTGCTCAACTTCTATAATCAATACAAGGAGCTAATAATTTAGCCAAGGTAAACTGTGACATCCGTCAATTTTAAGGTCAGTAACCCAAATCAAACGTATGATAATTGACTCTTTTAATTATTTGTGAAGTCACTTTTATGTGGTCATATCATTTTAGCATTTATCGCTCACTTTCTTAGGAACCCTAGTTACACGAACGCACCTTAGACCTAATGATCCTAGTGACCCGGTCCTAGATGACCATCACTATGCCAGTATATATTATATCAATGTACAATAACACATGGGAAAACATAATTACAAAAATCATAAACTATCTCAAAAGTTACATCTTTACGACACTTTATGTAATTATCGAATGTACACAATTTATGCAATTTAACTTACTCCATTTAAACAATACATACACTAGAATTTTGATAAAAAAATGTCCATAACCCCCCTCCTAAGCCCCAAAAAAATGTTAGACACCCAAGACCACCTCATTCTTCCTTTCTTTAACTACAACCATGTAAACACTTGTATCCTTCACTCAAACACTTAGTACTCTCTTTTTGCTACCACTTCTTACACTAGTATCCACTCGTCTCTCTAATTCAAACACACTCATCTTATGTAATATTATCTCTAGAAACTCAACTCCCATCTCCTTTTCTCTCTCATTTTAGACGCCAACATCAACAAATCAAGATTTAAATAAAACAATGAGTATTGGTTAGACTACTTGTGTCTATCTTGCACCAAAAGACCCTTAAAAATCAAATTTCATTGCACATTATTTAAGTTCATTTGAGTAACATTCATATAAGTAACCCACTGATATTTTTGGATTAAAATGATGTTGAGACATGTATAATATGATTGTGGGAGTTGATTGGTCATTTCATTTTGGGTTAGTGCTTTGACTTGTTTTAGTCAAAGTTATTTTTCAATCAGCCCCTATTTCATCTTTAGGTCTTATTGAATGAAGCATAAGTTTATGATAAATAAATGTTTTGACATGATTCCAGAGCCTAAAATTAAGTAATTTGAGTCTAGTTTCTAGAAATGTAATCTTTGTAAAAATATGAGGTCGTTTGGTAGTTAAAAAGTTGCAAAATAAGGAAAGGTGTCAAATCTGCCAATCTCTTTTCAACCCTTGTATAAAATGACCATAAATCTTAACCACGATGCTCATATATCTTTGAAACTAATATGGGAGACACTTGTAAGGGTTATTTAGAGTCTCCCATTGGCCTAACTCATATAACCATTATTTAGACCCTCTCATCATTAAAATACTTTTATATGTCTAAATTTTGCCATTTTGGAGTTTCGCCTGTATAAATGGTCAGAGTATAATCTTGAAAAATTTTGGGAAAATTCATGGACACACCTAAAACATGGAATTTTGACTTGGAGCAATAGCTTGGCCAGAAACATTTATTAACTTGGTCAAATATATACTTAAAGTGACGGGAAATTTCAAGACAAATTAATAGAATGTGCCCTTGGATAAAAGTAATTTGAGCTACAAATGTGAACACAGACTTAAGAAATGAAAACTGAATATGTACCGCAGCACTATAGTATATGGATTCTAATTAGGGTTTATATTTACTTGCCAGAGGTTGCGAGTTAGAAGTTGCGTTATTCTTTAGGGGGGGGTTTGGGCCCCTTAACTTAGTTGTGGTTTGTCGAGAAGTCCTATTATCGTTCTAACTTTTAAGGTGAGTTTCTTACATCCCATTTTTTTACATGTTTAAATGTTTTGGGGTGGAAAGCATGATGCGTCGTATTGCTATGCTCTCACTTTTAAGTATTTAAAGTTTTAAGAATACTTGAACTTGAACTTGTTTTGATCGTATTGAACTTGATTTAAACTTGTTGAATGTGTTGAACTTGAACTTGATATGTATGTTGTTGTATGCTTGGAACCCGCCACTACTTTTAGCTCATTATATCCCCCTCAACGGGATTGAGACGTTAGTACATATGGATAGCGCTATTAGGAGATTAGCCCCCTCCTCACTCCCACCCTAAACAGAGTGCATAGTACTAGGACATAAGACTTGTGCTGCGACACTTGTTGAACTTGCAACTTTTTTTAGTGTAGGGTTGCTACACTAGGTGAATGGAACTCGGAACCAAAAGGCTGAATGCGTTTAAGTAGGGCGCTCGCATAAACACTATAGCATACATATACATTGATTAATATTACCTTACTTTGGGTAACAAGAAGTCTTTGGAAATTTGAATCAGTTTGGATTCACGGCTTGTTTTGGCAACTTGATATTGAATTGGGAACTATGTTTGGACATCTACTCACTTTTTTTAAAACTATATTTTGTTTGCATAATCCTGTGAGCTCACCAACTATTTGATAGTTGACCATTTTTACCATGCTTTTCAGGTGATGGTGACAATTCGTTAAAGTGAACTTAGTGCATTGCAAACTTTCTTCCAAGTTATTGTCTTTTGGGTGATCCATGTTCGGAAGAAAAAATAACATTTGTTGACTTTTGTACTCTTTAAACTTATATTTGGTCTTGTTGTATTTCGGATAATTTTCTTTTATCTAAATCACGTATGGTGTTTTATCTATCAGCTTGTGTGATGTTTATTAATATGTTACATCTCGCGGTTCCGCCTTGGTGGGGTGTGACATATTGGTAATCAGAGCCTAAGGTTATAAAGAACGCCGGTTTTGTTTTCAAAAATAAAAATCCGAACTATAACCAAAATGATTTTCTTTTTTTAAAAACACCGAACATGAAACGAGTCGACTAGTCTGAGTGGTTGTATCATTAGACCTAAATTAGACATAACTTGATCAACTATGTCTAATTCATGGAGTATCATGCAACACTGGGTATAGTCATTATTTTAAACAAGTTTAAAAACTGACTTTCCACTCTAGTAACTGAAAAGCATACTAGGAATCATGTACACTGTTTAATGCATGCCTGCTTTTAGATGTCCACTATTTGATTTTAGTACATCATGCTTATGTTGATTAATCCATTTATGTTCTGAGTTTGCTTTCACACCGGTTACTGTCGTTATAGTGTCACACTGTCCCTAAGCACCTTGTTATTAAGGACACCGTTACAGTCACTATATGTCCCATAGATCGTCTTCGCGCGCTAATGATTTTATGAGTGAGTCGCGACGCACACTTAAATATTTTTCGTACCTTTACCCTGCATAACACCTTGAGGAGGACTCGTTGATAGATTCTGAGTCAGAGCCCGAGGCGAGCAACAGGTGAACTACGTATGCACGACATGTAGAGACGTTCGTTCTTCGCTATTAGAGCTGCGTCGACCTATATTTTGGTCACGTCTCCGTTTTATTTCGTCATGCTATTAAGCCAACCATTTTGGCTTCTAATGTAAGCATTCTTTGCTTGTTCGCAAACACCGTGTTCAGTGATTCAAGATTTTGTTTCTAAGCGATCCCAAAGTTGAGTCAATTTTTCAAAAACATTGGGCCTTTTACCAACTTCTACCTTGATTTCATGACAGTTCTTGTTTGATGAGTTGTGAAATTATGCTTCAAGTTGCTACATGGCTTAAGACCTTTGAAGAATTCACTCGAGGACGGGTGAGGCTTGGATGTGGATACTCAAACGACGTAGATGCAACGCGACTATAGAGAGACTAAGGCTGAATGCAGAAATGCGCGATGTTTTGTCCTTACCCTACCATGCGGATTGCAAACGACTATTTCTCATCCACTATGTGGGTTGGCATCATTTTTATCGTGGAAACATGTTACTTAAACATTTCGTTCTTGAAGACGTTCGATGAGGCGGATTACGTCATTTGTTCGCTTAGGAGCAACTCGCCTTAGAGTGTTACCCCTCTAGTTGTTTGGTTGTATGACCATCGCATAGAAGGCCCCTTTTGTGAAAAAAGAATTGATACGAGAACGAGAATCTTATACTTGATACTGGTTAATTGTGTAACCATGATAACAAGTTTCGTCCTAGCGTTCGTGTTTCGAAGATGGTACTTATTTGGAGGAGTAGAAGTCCTTTGGTAACAAAACATGTAAAGGTGAGATACTTTTGAACACTCCTTTTTAAAAACACGATGAACTAGTATTTTTCAACGGCTACATCGTTTAGCGTCAAAACTTATGTATTATAAGGCACATGTAAACATCAAATTTTGTTGAATATTATTACTCAACCAACATTCGGAAAAATGTTTATTATATATATATATATATATATATATATATATTTCTTATCGACTGGTTTCATTGTGTTTAGTTATTATGACTTCAAATATTTTTTTTGAAAAAAACTTTATTACGACTCAAAATTTTAAAAATCATTATTTCAACTTCAATTTAAAAAAAAATAATAATAAATATAAAAAATAATAATGATAATGATAAAGTTTTATATTTTATGTTACTTGAATACATTTTTGGTCAAAAACCTTTTTATTATGATTTATGTTAGGAAACGAACCTTGTTGTAAGTTACTACAAAATACAAACTTTTTGGTAGACATATCTTTTTTGATAACAATTATTGTGGAAGTTTTGAAATCATATATGTGAAAACGTTTATCTTTTTCTCTATATAAACTTTCGTCGCAACTGTGTTTGAAAGAATGTTATTTCAGTTTAAGCTGCATCATATAAATGCACGGTACTCGAACTATACTTTGGTCAAATTACTTACTCAACAAATATTGTGGACAAATTTGAAACCATGTATCCAAGACGAAACACGCAACACAGGAACAAATCTTGGACACCGATTATTGTGCATTTGTATCTTACAAACCTAGAACGGATACGAGTCTGAATCGCCCAAACCCTGTGCTAGCTATCAAAGTAAATCACGACCAAGGGAACAATAGGAATCAGGCACGTGAGAGTGCCTTCGACATAGGTACCGCTGAAGCTCAGCAAGAGCCAAACGTCATGACGAGTACTTTTTCTTTCATCGATCATCTTATACCGTAATATTCGATTATGATGCCTATTTTAGTTTTATTTCTACCGACTTCTTTCCCTTGATTAACTCTAAACATAGTGTCGTAAACCCCGGTTATGAGATCGAAATAGCTAGCGTGCTTAAAGTAGTAACCAATATGATTGTTCGAGGTAGTAGATTTGAACTAGAAGGTTATACATTTATCATCGACTTGATTCCTTTTGGTCATGGTAGTTTCGACATGATCATAGGATTGGATTGGTTGTAAAAAGCTTAGATCTAAGATAGTTTGCTTTGAGGACATAGTCCAAATTCCATTATCTAATGGAGAGATTTTGGAAGTTCATGGAGAACATCCAGAAGGAAAACTGAAATAGTTGAAGATATTGAAAGCAAGTGAGCTGAAACTCGAAGACATCCCTAATGTACGTAACTTTCCTAGCGTGTTTCCAGAAGATCTACTAGGTTTACCCTCGTTTCGTGGAGTTGAATTTCGCACAGATCTTGTCCCTGAAGCCATGCGTATTGCAAAATCACCTTACCGTTTGGCACCTATGAAAATGCAAGAACTGTCAAACCAACTCAAAGAGCTCCAAGATAAAGGGTTCATAAGACCTAGTTCTTCACCTTGGGGAGCTCCTGTGTTGTTTGTTAAGAAGAAGGATGGTTTGTTCCGTATGTGTACAGATTATCGAGAACCGATCAAACAACTATCAAGAACCGCTACCCTCTTCCTAGGATCGATGACATGTTCGATCAACTGCAAGGGTCATGGTATTTTTCAAAAATAGATCTTCGATCCGGCTATCATCAGTTGAGAGTACGCGAAGAAGATATTCCCAAAACTGCATTCAGGACAAGGTACGGACATTTTGAATTCACGGTCATGCCTTTCGGTCTAACTAACGCCCCCGCGGTGTTCATGGACCTTATGAACCGCGTATGTAGGCCGTATCTTGACAAGTTTGTCATTGTCTTTATTGACATATTCATTGACGACATCCTGATTTATTTGAAGTCTAAAGGGGAGCACGAAGTTCACCTGAGGTTGATATTGGAGTTGCTTGAAAAAGAGAAATTGTATGGAAAATTTTTGAAATGTGAATTTTGGCTACAAGAGGTTCGTATTCTTGGACATGTAGTGAACAGTGAAGGTATTCATGGGAATCCTAGCAAAAAATGAAGCAGTGAAGAATTGGAAACCCCTTAAGACCCCAACAGTGATCCATTCATTCTTAGGATTGGCAGGATATTATAGGCGATATATTGCAAATTTCTTAAAGATTGCAAAACCTCTCACCCTGTTGACTCATACAAACAAGAAGTTTGAGTGGGGTGATGAGAAGAATGTAACACCCCCAAAAATCAGGACAACGCAGCGGAATGGTAACAATGGGTTGCTACTCTCAAAAGTAACAACAATCAAGATATTAGGAAACGAACCAAAAATGGACGTTATTGGACAAGATTCATTTATGTCATAGCAAAAATTTCCAGAGTTCATACATTAGGGTCCCATAAGTTTTAAAAGTATAAACATTTTTAATTAAACAGAAGCTTCATAATACCAAAAGATGTAATTAATGTTTTTAAAGATAATAAAAGTTCGCATAAACTTTAGATTAAACACAGAATCCGTCTTCATTGATTATCCGCCATACGCTCCCGTCCAATCTTCATACCCTAGGAACTGAAATTACATGCTAATATCAACACAAAGGTTGAGTGGAAATCATAGTTTATCGTAATAAGGATGTTGGGACCACAAGATCGAAGTAATAGTAGACTCTGAAACACATTCAGTAGTCCAAAAAAAACAGGTATTATTGCACTAAGCTCATGACACCGAAGCCTTAACGTACTTCAATCAATAGATTGGATTGCCCCACAAAAGTAATATAGGATGCTTGCCAACACCCGGACACCTCTAAATGTTAAATGCACCTGATCAAACTAGTGACCCAAGGAAAGGTGGGGATTGTCAGTCCCGATAGATCTATCCATAACACCAGCGCTCACTATAATAGCAATTAACGGTTCATGATAATAGGGACTTCACGGCAATAAGGTAACTTAGGCATTAATAATCAGGCAGTAATCTGGATAACATACACTTTGAAAAACACTTGTGTCCAATAGTAAAATAAGCAATGTAATTCACCCCGTAGATTTTGTAAAACAGTTGTAGAAAAAGGGGGCTATGAACTCACCTTGATGTTGCAGAGCAACTTGCAGAAATACACATAATAAGCACAGCACAAACGGAAAACGGAACAGCTCGACCGGGAAGTTACGGTTCATCTTATCGGTTAAATCCCACTAGTATAATGATGGTCAACACGACACGTTGATAAAGATTTAGATTTTCAAGTTGTAATAGTTTGGTGGTTGGTTAAATAAATAAATTAAAAATATACGAACAGGGTGTAATATATTCTATATATATTACATATGAAAAATAAACCATTGTATAACTCGTACCG
>BQNB010059617.1:0-37255 GCA_026074375.1 Tanacetum coccineum | reverse complement strand
GATAATGTACTTTGTAATAAGGATATGATGATATTGACTTGACATGTATGAAGATAGGATTGCCATAGATAGGTTGCGTGGGCTCGTCTACTTTAGTTATGTAAGTTACATGACATACTGAGATATTGATGTGCATTGGAGTCTAAATTGACAAGATTTCATTCATGGATTTCTACTTACATACAAATGATCAAATCTCGTTGTATTGCTTTCAAGCTTTTCATTGTGATGCAATTATGGGACAAATGTTATATAAATTTCAAGAAAATCAATGAGATTACTTTTCAAACGACACATGTAGAGGTCGTTCTTTTGTACCTTGTGCTGTTATATTATGAAGTAACACTCCCGAACATATATCCACTGCGACACATTTTTGGGGGTGTTACAGATTGGTATCAGAGCACTGGTTATAGAGAACTAGGTTGCATATGTTACCCTAGACTATAAACGTTTTCACAAGCATTGCATCACAACAAACATTTTCAAAGTGCATACATACTACTTGCTTACTTGCTTACATTACTTGTTACATTAAGTGCTTACATGACATGCATATATATAATATATATGCTTGCATCCCTTTTGCGTATATCGTACGCTTATTTATATAAGAGTTATTTATATAAATACCAGAACATTTCTTAAGACATTGTGAGTTGTACAATGGTCTCATTTTACCCTTTTTGACATTGTGAGTTGCACAATGGTCTCATTTTACATTTTTAGACATTCTGAGTTGCACAATGGTCTCACTTCGTTCTTAGACATTGTAAGTTAAACAATGGTCTCTAAGAATATTTTTTTCATAACTTCATACAATATCGTATTACGCAAAAACCGTCACAATTTTGTTTACATGGGATTATGTATGAATCTAAGTATTACAAGTCTTGTATGGGCAGGACTAGTAATAGGAGGATTGATACGTTTACTCGTTCATAATGACCTTTATCTTATTTACTTTAACCGAGTACTGATTAACTATCTTGAACTCTATGTCGATCTCGCCTGATTGTTTTATTCCCCGTCTCTGAAGACGTGTTTTAAACACTCGTCCCATACTCATTAGAGCACATGCAGCATCATGTTATCCACCACCTTAAAGGTATTGTGAGTACGCGTATTGCATCAGAAATTATTAAGTAGGATGATTTATAATCTTTTTATTTGAAAGGATTGGGACGCCTCTTCATTTAAATAAATAAATTGTAAATCACTAAACCATCAGTTTATCATTTCTTACTTACGTAAATTTGGACGCTTCTTTATGTAAATAAGGAATTATAAATGAGTGGGCTTAATGGTATCCGATATGAAACGAGTATGAACTCAAACCCGGCGATCACCGGAATCCGTTAAAAAGGTCTAGAAATACAATCGTGTCTTACCACTCAGCAGAATCTTAAGGCCTCACTTGAACTACCTTATCTCACTCTTAAGTTATTACTTTTACCGTTACAAATCTTTACGATCGTGAACTGTTTGTAGAGCTAACTGACTTGTGCACACTTGAGCTAAAGGATTTGATTCATCCTCGAACTAACGACTGAGTACCATATTCCACCGTCTATCGCATAAGATCTCCTGTGAGCTCCTCCCATTTGTTAAACTTTATTCTGGGAATATTGTTTCTCGAAATGTCCTCACTCTCTGCATCCCATCACCATTTGTTATAGTTATTGTCGTTATGGTTGCTGTTGTTGGGTCCTGGAGCGGTCCACTAGTGCAAAGACTTGGGTCACGATACATCGTAGTACTGTCAAGTAAGTTGAATACTTACATCCATAAGCCTCGTCTGATGTAAATCATCGAACATTACAGATATCAGAAACTAGACTCTGCCCTTAAACATTTAAAACTTTATATAGACATACCCATGCGACTACACTTTCTCCTTTGATGCTTTCACTATTAAGAGACTTTCTTTATAACGCGTTTATAGCAATCATAAAACCTGTAATGATATTTTTTTGAGATACTTATGCTGCTGGATTAAATATCTTGGTCAAACCTAGCCAAAATTTATGTACATTGAGAAGTGTCAAAACATCGACCTTTGCTGAATAAAGTTATGAACGCCATGTTCAAAACTGTTTTATTAAATCTTAAATCTTTTCTTGGTCACATAGTAGGTTAACAAGAATCGAATCCCGGGACGGGATTCCTTTAAGGGGTAGGTACTGTAACAACCATCAATTTTTTAGTATTTTAAATGACTATTTTACCCTTTGACTTTTTAGGTCCGACTTGACTTTTTGACTTTTGATCTTTTATTGTCACATAAAAACGATTACCGCGTAACCGGTAATTTTTTAGAACATATTTAAATAATAAATCATATTTATTAGTACATATCTCTCACGTGCAAATTTATTTTATAGGAAACTAGAAGGGGGGGTTGAATAGTTTACTGGTTAATTGGTAGTTTTAAAACTTTGCTTTGAAAATTGTAGATTCGAGTTATATGTCAATCAATCAATAATATGAATCACAACTAAAATATCTAATATAATGAACTAAGTAAACAATAACACTAAAGAGATAGAGAAAGAAACGATCAAACCAAGACACCAAGATTTATAGTAGTTCGGCAACGAAGCACCTCTTCGTTCCTACTCCACTCCCCGAGTACTCCACTTGAGATTTCACTATGTCAACAAGCTCCCTTTAGGCGGAGAAAACCGTTTACATGTCGCTTACTTTCTTTTCCGACACTAAGCTAGATGTCGAGTCCTAATCTTAGCTAGAACCAATCTAAGACTTCACAAAGTCTTTATACACTCACAAGATATATACCCTTGGATTGACATACAATTTAAATCACACCAATACATAATTTACACTATTGGATCTACACTCAATCCAATTTACACAACAATACAAAGTAAATGTAATGAAGATATGTGATCTTTAAGGAGGAAGAGAGAGATCACTTGATAACAAATCGTATGTAGAAGAATACGATTGTTCTTCTCTTCTACTTGATTAGAAGAAGAAGAAGGGAGGACGAAAGAATTAATAACTAAAAAACAAGATCAAGATATGTTAGTGATCAAGATATGTGTTTTAGAAAGAAAAGAAGAAGAGAGAATGACATATCTGAAAAATTCATGGCAAGAGGTTCTATTTTTTAGATGGGGTGGCCCAGTATTTATAGGCATAAAAAGGAGCAATTGTACTGATGGTGGTCCCAACGGTCCCTTATATATAAGGGGGCTGCCATGCCTATAAGGGGGACGCCGTAGACTACGCTCCCTATTTTGTCTTTTTGTAATGAAGGTATTATTTGTTTTAGAACCTTCCACACTGCATCTTCTACATGATGTTCAAACATTGTGTTTAGATCACCCTATAGTATTCTCTCATATCCCTCTTCTGGTCTTGTATATCCATGCTTAACTTTTACTAATTTCCACAGAGTTTCCAAATCTTCCCTATAAAAACTTTTAAGCATCTAAATCATTGATGAGTACCTCTTTGAATTTCCATCAGCTCTTATGATTTAATAGTTGTCGATCTTTCCTTCACATAAGAGTGTTGTTGGCTCGACAAAACCAACCAATGGTGCGTTGTGTTTTCGGTATAAAGAATAGGGTGTGTTTTGGTTGATTGATCATAAGAATGAGGGTACTTGGTGATTTTATATCACCAAGGGGTGCGTCTGGTTCGTCTTCACGATTACAAGGGTGCATTCGGTTGGCTGTGAACCACCAATTAGGATCGTCTTTACGAGCACAAGGATGTATTCGGTTGGCTGTGAACCACCAATTAGGGTGTGTTTGATTTTATATAGAAACAAACGAGTGCGTTTGGTTTGGTTTGAACCAAGTTTTAGGTGCGTTTGGTTTTTATATAAGCACCAAAGGGTGCATTTGGTTGTTGTTAACAGCCATAAGGGTTGTTTGGGTTAGCTTAGGGTGCGTTTGGGTTAAGTTTAACAGTAGTAGGCTATTTGGTTTGGCAGATTACAGCTAAGGGTGTGTTTGGTTGGCTGTTTAACAGCAGTAGGTGTGTTTGGGATAACAGGAATACACCAAGGGGTGCGTTTGGGATAGCAGGAATACATATGGGTGTGTTTGGGTGAGCAGGAAACACATTAGGGGTGTGTTTGGGTGAGCAAGAAAACCATAAAGGGGTGTTTGGGTGAGCATATTAACCGTAAGTGGGTTGGTTGGGATACCACATAGCGATAATAGGAGTGCTTTGGGTTAGTAGAAAACAACAAGGGTGCGTTTGGTTTATACAAATCAACATTTAATGAATCGTAAAATTTGATAAATATAAAACCGGATATATTGGTGGTTTAAAATGGTTAAATAAACGTAATATATGTTTATATATTTAAAACGCGCGAGTAATTTCAACACGGATCGATTGAAAAAGGATTTAGTTATATAGTTTTAAAATTGTTTAATTTATTTATAATTATACAATAACCGGATAAACGAACGAGAACTATACTTTTACAACAAGGCAACTAGTTTAGTTAAAAGTCGTAACGAAATACTGAATTATAAAATATTATAATTCCCGACTATAAGGTGAAATTATTCCTTTTAAAAGCTTACAAACAAAATCGTTAACATGATTTCTAATTTAAAACGTGCATTCACTTTTATATGAGAACTGTTATTAAGTAAATTGGTGATTTCCCGAACGCGTGTCGAAACGTTTTGTTTCAATTATTTTCTCACACTTCTTATATAATACTTGCAAAGTACTATATACCGCAATTATTTATTTATTTGGTTTCTTGTGTTATATAATTCACGGTATGAATTTTATACTTGTTTATTTTTCATATGTAATATATACGGAATATATTACATACTTAGTGTTTACTTTTTGACTTACTTTATTTAACCAACCACCAAACTACTACAACTTGAAATCTAAATCTTTTAATATCAATGTTCGCTTAGGTGACCATTCATCGGGAAACCTAAATACATTATCCTAGGCTAGTGGGTCTTAGCCGTTAAGATAAATCGCAACTTCTTGATCGAGCCGTTCCGGTTTTCCATTTTGTCTGGCGCTTAATGTGCGCATTCTCGCCAATCGTTCTACAACATCAATGTGAGTTTATAGCCCCATGTTTTAACGGTTAACATATAGTTTTTGGGTGAGAACATGCTTGTTTATTACCAAATGCAATTACATGGTTGATTACATGTTGGTTTACCACACTCATTTGTATATAATCGCGAGGGATGATACAAATACTTGGTTTAATTTTTGAACGTAAACACATACTATACTTTTATGATTTCGGATTAGCTTAGGTTGCATGAACTGTAAATCACTTGGAGGGTGAGCGCGAATGTTATGAAATAGATCTATTAGGGATTGACAATCCCCGTTCGGGTGATTAGCTATCACTGGGCAAACGAACGTTATAACATGTCAGAATACGATTGGTTGAGTCTTCAAGGCCAACAATTACATACACATGATTATGTTCAGAAATGCCTGGGTGTTCTTGGAGGGGACACCTATGATGGGTACATATTATTTTCACAAATGCCCGAGTGTTCTTGGAGGGAACACCTACGATAGGTACACTCTTACTGTGCCTTGAATAAAGTGGCATACATACAAGTCTACGTCACAGTTTCATGAACTTAGAGTAATGGTAATCATGGTTTTATACACACTTAAACATTTACGTTGCCTTGAATTAAGTGGCAATACATACTTTGGACATTTGTGGTCCAACTTTCATACGTACATTTTGTGACTATTTGGGGATTGAAATGGTCATGCATATTTTACAACTCTATGATTTCTAAAAATCATACATACATCTTGGAAGGACATTTAAGGATTTAAATGGTCGTACACACTTTACAGAGCTTTGGTTCAACATTTGTATTTACAAAAACCTATGAACTCAGCAACTTTATGTTGACCGTTTTAAGCATGTTTTTCTCAGGTGAACTAGATGCTTGGATTATCTGATATGCATTGGAGTCTAAATTGAAAAGATTGCATTTATGGATTTCTACTTACATATAAATGATCAAATCTTGTTGGGTAGCTTTCAAGCTTTTCATTGTGATGCAATTATGGGACAAATGTTATATCAATATCAAAGAAATCAACGAGATTACTTTTCAAACGACACATTTAGAGGTCGTTCTATTGTATCTTGTGGTGTTGTATTATGAAGTAACGCCGCCGGACACATTTCCGCTGCGACATATTTTTGAGGGTGTTACATAGAAGAAATTGCTGAAATAGCATACGAGACGATTAAGTTCAAGCAATCTTGTTTCACATCTCCATCATCTCATCAAGATTACTTTTCTATAACTTGTACATCATTTAGTAGTTATAGCATCATTCATCATCATTGTAAAAAGAAGTGTGATTGCATTGGGTTGATTCTACCTTTGTTAGAACCCGGTATTTAGCTTTGTACCGTTAAAAGGGTGTAAGCGACTGCGAGGCTTCTCCGCCGATTAAAAGAGATTGGTGACTAGTGTTTATGAACTCTTCCCCCCGAATTTAGGTGACTACGGGTAGTGTGGAGAAGGGGCAAGGAAAAGTGTGCCTTGAGCTGAACCACTATAAACGCTTGTGTCTCGGTTTTATCTTTCTTACTCTCTAATTACTTTATTTGCATTTCATACTTACTTCATATATCATACAAATATCAATATCGTCAACTTCACAAAAATTCAAAACTATCTTTCGAAAAGCAAATTTAAATTGGTAAAACTATTCAACCCTTCTTCTAATTTTCCACACAACTAAGTCAACTATCCAAAATAGATTACATTTATAGGTTAAACAAATTTTTTTCATACGACATGAGACAAATATACGATAAAAAACCAGGGTGTTTCGATCAAGTCCTTGAAGCACTTGGGTCGCCCCACATTGCAATATTCTAAATATAACTCCGCATCTCCGATTCACAGTCAGCCTATACAATTACTCAACAACAACTTGTTTATTTACTTATTGACTAAACAACCACCAATCTAAACTTTACAGTTGGGCAGAAAAACATAAACACAACAAAAACATATAAACACATAGTTTTCATTCATAGGAGGAGTCTTAGCGCGCATAAAAAGGGTTATAGTTTAGGTAAAAAAAAATTGACCTAGTTCTCTATAACCTTTAGCTCTGATACCAATCTTTAACACCCCTAATTTTCACGCAGCGGAATATACAACATTGGGTGTTAATTCATAGCACAATTACACAAGGATATAGAAAACGACTCGAAAAGAGGCGTTTAAAAACATTGTTCCATTCAAAGAAGTTTCAGAGTAATCAACATACGTCCCACAGAATCGTTACCAAGTTTCATAACATAAGTTTTTCCAAATCATGGATCATTAGTTTTATAAAATGGAACAAAATACAAGTTCTTAAAAACTTTTAGCGCAGACTCCTCGTACATAGCGTCCATCACCCTTGATTACCTGAGATAAACATGCTTAAAAAGTCAACAATAATGTTGAGTGAATCCATAGAGTTTGTAAGAGATAAAAGAGAACACAAGTTTTTGTTCATCGTGTGACTTGTTGTACGGACAAGCCATTAATCAAGTTTCTATTGCAATAAGCTCATGACACCGAAGCCTTGACGTTAACTCATATCTTGTATGTAATTCTTGTTGCCCCATAACTAGGTATTATTGCCTTATACCTAACTTCTAAATACAAATTGTCCGTTGACTGGGTGCTCGAAAGGATTCGATTCATACCCCCGGACAGGGCTGTCAAACCCAATAGATCTATTTACTTGTACTAGCGCTTACCCATTATAGGCAATTAACAGTTCATGATGTGGGGTCTTTTGGCAATAGCTACTTATGCAATTAATCTCATATTCGGGTCCAGCATACCATAAAGTTTCTTGTGCTCAGTTTATAAAACAAGCATGTATCTCCCTCGCGGGGTTTTATAAATACAGTTTAAAAGTTGAAAGGCGAGGCTATGAACTCACCTTAAGAACAATTAGATCAGAAGTATTATCAAGTCTTGAATGAGCGGAAAGTACTCCTAGGCACCTCCTAAAATACGTGACGCGATTTAGTACGTAGAAAGTAACCATACGTAAAAATTAAACATGTGATCATGAGATGTGTTTCCGAGATAAGTATGGCATTCCACTAGGACTTCCCCAAGTCCTTTTTAATCCCAAATTGACTTGTGACCTGGTCTTATAGGCAAATGAACATCTACCAAGTTTCGGCCTCTAACTTTTATTTTATCATGGTGTACTATACGTTTTAAAATTTTTAGACTAGACGTAAAAACTAGGTTTCTGAATTTGACTTGACTTCACGGACTCATATCTCCTAGCTCACAAATGTTCTATATGTGAGGCTTTCACCTATGGAAAGATATTTGAGTCTAGTTTCCAGAAATGTAAGTCTCATAATTTACAAAGTTTCGTAACTATGTGAAAAGACCATTTTACCCCTGGTTGTCCAAAACAGAAAGTTAGCAAAAAATTTACCCTTTACTAAAATGGCCATAAATCCCAAACCATGATAGCAATGAAGGTGAGGTCAAAGGCTATGGTTTCCTTATGAGGTCTACTACTGTCCCAATCAAAAAGATCTATTATTTTATGGCAAAAATTTGGAGTTTAACTCGTATTCTAAACACATGTCCAGATTTGACCTATTTTCTTGTTTTGGCCATAACTCACTCATCCTAAGGAGTTGGTTGAGCATCCAACTATCCTATGATGCTAAGACATGTATATTTACAGCCATTTAATTTAATCATAGTCTCCAGGCCAAATATTTTTAGAAAATCACACGTTTTGCTACTGTTTTCAAAACAGTCCCATTATTTCAACTCAAAACCTTTTTAAACATCATTTTAATTATCTAAGACCTAACCCAATGCCATAACTAATCTAAAACACCCTCAAGATCATAATCACATATATATTTACAGAACTTAAACATCCATTTTCATGGATTAAAATTAAAGAAAACAAGAAATAAAAAGATAGGACTAATAAAAGAAAGATTAGGGCTTACAAAAAGAGAGATTTAGGCTAGTGAATCAACCAAGAACACCCTCTCTTGTGTGGGGCTGATTCGAACCAAACAAGCCAAGGTTAACAAGCTTCTAAACTTCCTAAATATCACCAAGAATATCCCCAAGAAAACCCCAATCAAAAAGCTTCAAGAAAACTCAAGAAACAAGCTCTAAACTCCTTCAAATCTTCATGAAATTGCACCAAACTTTGCAAGAGACTTATGGATGGTGTTATAATGGATAAAAGGAGTAGAAAAATTTTGTGAGAGTGGTGATGGTGGTGCTAGGGTGTTCGGCAGAAATGGAGAAGGAAAGGAAGATGGAGAAGAGATTTGCAAAAGGGAGTTATGCATGTATTGGAAAAGGGAAGTGATAATTATGTTATAGGAAGTGTAAAAAGTATGAAAAGGTTGTGTGTGGATATGGAGAAGCCGGCCATAGGGCCTAGGTTTTGTAAAAATAATTTTTTTTATTTTTAGTTTATAAAAGTTTAATTAAAGTATTGTGAAGTTTAATTAAGAAAAGGTAAGGTTTTAGGTAGAAATGCGAGTTTTAGCAAGAATTTACGTAAATGCGAAACACAACGAAAAATGAAAATAAGGAAAATTATAATCATCGAGGGATATTATGAGAATATTAAATCACTTAAGATGCGAAGACGGAATAGATTTCTAAATACGGCTTACGCAAAGCTAAAAACGAGAAAATCTTACTAAATCGGGTAAACGTAAAATTAATAACTTTGCTTAAAAATGAAAAATAGAAATAAACTCGGAGTAAATAGTAACCTTAAATACGGAATGTTACATTAGAACATGTGTTTATGGCAGATACAAAAGGGTTTTGACACCCTAAAAACGGCCTAAAGTGCAGCCAAATCGTCTTCTAAAGTTAGGCTTCGGATCCCAAAAGTTACACACTAAAAAACCTAAATGCCTGAAGATATAATAGGATAAATAAGCACGCGATGTCAACACGAGTTCGGATATCCTTCTAATGTTTCTTTTAGGTCGCGGTACGTCCTAACGCCGTTGTAAGAATTCTAGACGCCGTCTCTTGATCATCCTGACGCCGTCCCAAGGTTTGGCGACGCCATCTCTAGACAGTGTACGCATAATCATCAAGATAGTTGGTGTAGAGTCGTATTCTTGTCCGTTTCTTCTTCAATTGAGCCCAAGTCATGTGTATTTCTTCCAAAAGCCATCCAAATGCTAAAAACGCAAAAACAAACGTTTAAGTACATAATTTGGGCCTAATTGCATGATTTAGAGGGTTAAATGACCCCTAAAAAGCGTGTAAAATGACACCTCATCACTAGCTCACTTTCAAGTTTATTAAGAAGTTTTTCTCCATTCTCTTGATTTTCAATAATGCGCCTTTTCACCTTTTCAGCAAAAGTCTCCACCTTTTCAATATGTGTTTCGCGAGGAGGTTCTAATTTCATTGCGCATTTCTGCCTAATGGAATTTGTGGTATCAGAAGTGGGAATGACAGTTGTGCCACTTTTGACTGACTTGTCTAGTCTTGTTTTACGAGTGGCTACTGCATGAGCTAGGCAAACATACTTTTTTCCTTGACACCCTTAATTGCTGAATTATGTCTTTTGAGGTTTTTGTTTGTATTATCAATAAATTGCTTCATCCATTCATCAAGAATATCTTGCCTTTTGCACTATTCTTTGAGATATCGTTTGAATGTCTCCTTAAGGTTGCTATTAGGAGGCGTGTCCTTTGTAAGAACAAACCCTAGGTTGTCTTGTTTGTCTCATTAGTCCTTATGCTCTTCAATTCTTTATGGCAGTAATCTTTGCCAGATTTTACATGAATTTTATGAACATTCTCCTTATGGTCGTTCATATCGTGGTTCAGATTCTTGAGATTATTAGTAATCGTGCTTATGGAGTTAGAGTCATTTTTTGAAATTCTTCTATCGCTTTCCTTGTTATGCCATTTATGAGAATGGTCGGCCATTTCCTGTATTGACTCTAATGCTTTTCCAGCAGTGAGTCATGGAATTAAACCACGAGAATTTGGAATCTGACAAGTATAAAATCCTAAAACATTGTAAAATGTGTTCACATTTTGGTAATCATTCAGATCATGAGATGGACATTTTTAACACTAACATCAATCACACATAAAGATGAAAATAAAGAAATTCTAGAGAGAGAGAGAGAGTTAGAGAGAGAAAAGATAGAGAGATTGGAAAGAACTTGCATAAATATGAATATGAAGAACCAGCACCCTCCTAACATGCTAGGAGGGTGGTATTTATACTATAAGTGAGGCCGTACCTTATGGGATTTCTATTGGGCCGACTTGGGCCAAAACATAGCAAATAGTGGGCTTTAAGCCCGTAACTTAGGCCCAATTTGTTTAGAAAATCCCCGTTGACTATATTAATCCTATACAAGGTTCAGGAATAATAATGACCATCACTTTACTAAAAACTAAGGCTAACAATATCCCCTAAAGGGTGGTCATTGCACATATGGCTTCACTTCTAGTGACCTCTTAAGCCTTAGAACCTTATATTCTTTGGAATTCTTTTGTAAATCCTTTTGAATGTTTGTGATCTTGGATCTTGATCTTTATCTTGATATATTTGGCTTTAATCTTGATATCATAATTTTTTAGCCTTAAGATACTCTCGGATACTTCTTGACTAGAACACTTCTTAACCAACATACTCATACTTTGACATCACTTAAAGGCTGACAATCTCCCACAACATAGACCTTGTGACTTGATCTACTTGTAATGATGTACTTGATGTTCTTTGAGGAAGTTCTTGTTTATCAGAGCTTGCGGAAGTGTATCTTTGAAATTCAGGGCTGTCTTCAAGCCTTGATTGATTCCTTTGAATCTATCCTTGAACTTTGAGTATGAGAATGTGGCCTTGACTATGGCTTAGCTAGAATGTGGTAGTTACGCCATCGACTAAACCTGCATGTTTATGTTAGAGATAAACAACAGACATGGACAAACACGTCTTTGTTATTTCGTTGATTTTAGGTTGCGATAACCACTTTTATAGTATAGATACTCTACCTGTGATCAGGTAGATTCAAAGAATCTCCTTGACATGGTTTCCAGCTCAAAGTGTTAGATTCTCTAACGCATACGCATCAGATTCACTGTACTTGCTAGTTCGCATTATCGAAGCGTCTCAAAGCAGACAAGACGATAAGAGTGAATCTGTTAGTTACTATTTGCCTGATTGAGTCGTCAATACGTGTACAATCTTCTCATGCCTAGATGCTCTTTTGATGTTGCTACAATGAACATGAGATCGACCTCTTAGAACAATAAAGTTCTTAGAAGTCTAAAGAAAAACTTGCTTGAAAATCAGTTGACATGTTAATGGGTAGAGAGTTTTAAACACCTCAAAAGTTTTATATTTTTAAAAAGCATCCGTCAGTTCTCATTAATTCACATAGATTATATTAGTGTCTGTGTTGGACTCTTATATAACTTGTGTTCTTGATGATGAAAATAAGTGTATTTGGAATTGTGTTCTAATGAAATTTATTGATTGATCTCGTTGGCTCTAGACTCTATAAGTGCACTTTTAATATTTGGTGATCAGAGGCTAGAGCAGACTGTCACCTCTTCAATATCAACTATCTTAGAGTAAGACAATCTTTGTGAGAAATTAAACAAACTTCTTTAGAGAGAAGCCTGAGTAGCTGAGCGGGTTGTGCATTGCGTCACTAGGTCCATGATGACTTGTCTTTAATACCAAAAACGGCTTTGTGATTATCGATAGATTATGCGTTGACTCGGTTTCTGCCTAAGTGAACGGATGGCTTCTTTCTTTAGACCCTTTATCCTTTTAATTCTTTTTCATTCTTCAACCTCTTCAATGTTAAGCCAACGTGTCCTCATTATTACCATGTTAGGTTTGTGTGACACTTCGTAAATTTTCAGGTTATTATTTTAACCTTTACATACAATAACTTAACTTTTATAAGTTACGTGTCGATTTGACCTAAAACCAGAAGTTTCCCGACGTAAAACAGAAAAAATGTTTATCGGATTTGTTCCGACGTCGGACTAAATTAAGTCTACATATATTTTACCCATTATAGTCATCTTATAGTGTTACATAGGTTATGTATACTTACGTTTAAGACTTTTACGTTTTTTGTGTGCGTTTTGCATTTTTTTATCGTATTATACCCAATGGAACCCCAAAAACTCACAACCTTTGCATGTAAACCTTAGATATCAACAATTATACTTCCTAGTGCCAAAATTTTCAAAAATAAACCCCCCCTCCTAACTCTAGAAATAGGCTAGCAAGCCAAAATAAAAGAATTAGCATCTTTCCTTGGTTTTAACATACATGTGTGAATGTAAGTATATAAAATGACCTCTTAACATGTATCTTTCATGCACAAACTCTTCATGCAACATATGTATGTGACCTCTTAAACTTTGACTTGCAATCATGAACCAACACCCATAATACTTGAACTTTGGCTACAAACTTAGCTCATGTTTTCTTGTTTCTTCCCCCTAGCCGACGCACCACAAGGACCACCAAACGAGTGGGGTTCTAATCTTATTGTTGAGGCCATGTGAGCACCTCAAACACAACCCTATTTATATATATAGTACTACTTTCTCATTTCTAGGTCATTCTTTCATTTCCATAAGCCACCAAAGTTTCTTCTCTTCTCCTTTTCTTTGTTCTAGCCGTGGCACACAAAACCTACAAAGGGGTTTCACCATCTTTGATTCTTGCTATATTTAAAGTATTCCAAGATCATTTCTAAAGTTATCTAAAGTGCATCAAGGGTTTATTACATTAGTTTTCAAGGTTTAATCAAGGGATTAAAACCTAGAGTTTCATTATTATTTGGGGTTTTTCAAGTTTCAAGTTCTCCTAATCAAGTTCTTATTATTTTTATCTTGTTCATCACTTTTGTAAATTAAATCTTGAAATCTTTTCTTTGCTTTCTTATTTATTTGTGCTCTTATGCTTAGATCTCTAAAATCCTTGTGTTGTATCACTTCTTTCGAAAGTAACTAAGTTGGGTTTTGTAAAACTATGAAGATGTTATGCGAAGATAGGTGGATTAGTGTACTAATGAGATGGGATTAGGTTAGTATTAAGTGTGGTTTATTGTTGGATTGAGTAGATGAAGGAGATTAGGTTAGATTTGGGATGCACGTACATTTATTGTATATAGAAAGCACGGGTTGTGTTGCAAAGTAAACACAAGCCTTTGTATGAATATAAAGTAATTCATACCCGATAAAAATGAATTTCCTGTTGAGAGGTCAAGTTTTCTTTTTGTCAAAATACTTGCCTTTAAGTCGAAGAACGGGTTGTTATCTGAAATAATAGCAAGCCATTGACATGTTTTAAAAACATTTAAAACTTCTGCTCGAACTTCATTTACAACCTCGTGTCATTATTGAATGACATTTATAAGGCCGTAAAAGTTATCGATTTTCAGAAGACATGTCATGAAAAACATATTTTTGGTATTTTTTGGTTTTATATTTTTATATTTTCTTTTTGAAAATTTTTATAAAATTGAAAATCTTTTTGTGTTTTTATATTTTCTTATTTACATATAATACATAGGATACAGAACAAGTTACCACCATTACTCGTCCTCCTCTTCTGCCATACTTTTTAGCGTTTCAGGAGACATACTTCTCATTCCAAGCTTGTTGATGAGAAAGTCAAGTCCTTCTCGTCCCAATGCCTTGGTAAAGATATCTGCCAGCTGATATTTTGTTTTGACGAATAAAGTTGAACCACCCCATTTTCTACTTGCTCCTTGATGAAGTGATATCTGATGTCAATATGCTTTGATCGGGAGTGTTAGACGTTGTTACAGCATAAGGCAATGGCACTCTTGTTATCGCAGTATAGAAGAATTTTGTTAAACCTAAGGCTATAGTCAGTCAATTGTGATCTCATCTAAATTATTTAAGCACAACATCCTAACAAGGCTATGTATTCAGCTTCTGTACTCGATATGGCTGTGCTTTTATACTTTTTATACGACCAACTCACTAATTTATCACCTAATAGTTACATACTTCCAGATGTACTTCTTCAGTAAGATGTCTTTTCCTTCTCGTCTAATGAACAATGCAGGATCAATAGCTCCTTTGGAGAACTTTTGGGAGAGTAGATACGATGAGATCAAATCATACCAAGCACGTGGAGCTTGTTTCAACCCGTAAAGAGCTTTCTTCAGCTCGTACACACGATTGGGATTCTCTGGATCAACAAACCGATATGGTTTACTAACGTAGACCTCCTCACGAAGTATGCCGTTCAAGAACGAGGTCTTCACATCTATTTGATAGATGATCATATTCATGTGAGCAGCAAATGCGATGAAGATACGGATGACCTCAAGTCGTGCAACTAGAGAAAAAGATTATTCAAAGTCTATGCCTTCTTCCTGAAGATATCCTCTCGCTACCAACCTAGCCTTGTTTTTCAATACACCATCCAGTTCGTCTAATTTAACCTTGTATATCTGATAACGCTCAAATTAAGTATGTTTTGGGAGCGTTATTCGTACTTTTGTATTGGTTATTTGGTCAGTTACCTATGGTTTTATTACTTGATTATGTCGAAACACGCTTTCTAGTGTAATTGCAGCCAAGTACAAGAAAACAAGATAAGAAGAAAGGAATAAGCGAAGTTTATCTCAAGTATGAAGAATCCCATATCAGGATCAAGTGTGGATGCATCTTGAGTAGAAGAAATCTGATTATTCAAGCTTCCAAGACCTAAGATCAAGTTGTAATGAAGATATGATGAAGAACGAAGGCCCATGGCCAAGCACAACTCAAGCAAGGACCTTAAACACAAAGTCTAATAAAACGATTCCACGGACGACCCCCCAGCCGCCCGACAGAGGGTCATGCCACCCGGCTCTTGGTGCCCACATTTTCTATTTCACTCTTGAAGAAACCTAAGTAATCATGAAGGATCTAGAACCTCTAAACCGACTTTGGACACCCCTTTAGCCCCTGGAACCGCCACAAATTAGTAGTATAAATAGATGACCTCTATGCCTCATTTTACCACACACTCCACTCTTCTCTAAACCAAAAACCCTAATTCCTATAGCCATCACTACTCTCTAAAGCCATAAAAGTCCAGGGAAAGCTCCAAGAAAGTCAAGAAGGAGGAAGGATCCATCTAAGTTACAGGTTTGTCATTTTCCTAGTTTGTATTTCATTATCCTTTGCAATACTTTTGTAAGACTCTTATTATCTTTATGAATGCATTAATTTCGGGAATTATATCTTTATTTACCATGAGTGGCTAGTCCATTTATGTGCTTGGTTAGATGATGTTTATGGTATGATGATTCGATTATGATAATGTGGCATGTTTAATTCAATTTCAAGCCAAGTCTTACATCTATTTGTACTTATGTTCTATGTGACATAGTTTTATCAACCGGATTGTTTGTTGAGAATATCATATGCCGAAAGGGGTATTGTTAATCAATCAATTGTCGCCTTTTTGGCTACGATCGGCTACCTTTTGTATTGACCATTTCTTAAGCGGTTGGGTATTACTAAGATCATAATTATCGATGTCAATGGTTTGTGAAACGAACCACGAATCAAACTCATAGAGGTTGTTTTGTCCTTGAATTGATTAATTTCACTTAACGCTTGTTTTTTGTCACTTCGAGTCTTGAAAAAGGCTAAATGTTTTAAACACAATAGATTTGATACCCTCGAATTCTTATAATCAACTTGTTAGTCGTTGCCACAATCATATCAAATCAGATTCCCAAATTGAATCCAACCAAGTACATCTATTTATTTATCAAATTAATTCCATCATTGTTTGTTTGCATCTTAGGACTATCATCATTGAATTTTTTATCAAATTGAAACACCTAAATCCCCGCGAATGATCCCGGCTTACCAATCGATCTCTTGCTACCATGGACGAGTTTACTTGCTCGTATGTGTTTCTTAAGAATTTGGTATACCGAGTTATAAATTTAAAACTGACCTGTATCGTACGCATCAAGTTTTTAGCGCCGCTGCCGGAGATTTTATCGTGTTTTATGATTTAGATCTCGTGATCCCATCGTCCCTAGGTGCCTTTTTAAAAAAAATCACAGAACTTTGGAGCCGCTCGGCGCAGCACTCTGCCGCCCCGGCACGATCCCTCAACGAGTACCCAGCCGCCCGGCGTAGCACTCTGCCACCCGGCTGGCAACTTCTGACAAAAATCTAACTTTTTATCCACCTTTTAAAAATCCTTTTGGGTTTGATCTTGATTGAGTCTTGCCTTGAATGCAAACACGTTCTGCCAGACAAGACCCAACTACTCCTTATTATAAACCTGAACGTTTTATCCACCAAACCTTAAGAAAGAAAAAGAAGCGGAATTCGTTTATACCCATTGATGACCGTGTTCCAAAAGCCAGATATCTAACTTTTGAGAATCTATTCGAAGCCGAAGTAGTTTATAACCCATTTCTTGACCTACCTTTCCCAATGGCTGACAACCAACCTATGTGGGGAAATAATCGGGCCATAGCACCCACTCCCGGGGATGCTATCATCGCGGTTGACCTTGGAGACAACTTCACCATCAAATGACACCACCTTTCCATGATCAAGGATCAACAATTCGATGGACGGTCACAAACTGATCCGCACAAGCACATCGCCGAATTTGTCAAAGTGTTTGGAATGTTCCGTTATGGCAACACCAATGCGGATGCCATCAAACTCAAACTTTTTCCATCATCCCTAGCGGGAGAAGCCAAGATTTGGTTCAACGAACTAAATCCTAGTGTGATAACCACTTGGGAAGAAATGAAACATGCTTTCGTAAGCCGATTCTTTCCACTCGCAATGTTTGACCGACTCATAGGAGAAATTAGAGGTTTCACCCAACAACATCACGAATTACTAGTCGACGCTTGGTTACGTATGAAGGATCTACTTCATAGTTGTCATGGACATGGTTTAGGATGAGAAACCATAATCCAAATATTTTACCACGGACTAGATGAACCAACACAAGCCATCTTAGACGCAGGAGTAATTTTCCTCTACAAAACTCCAAATGAAGCACATCGGTTGCTCGAGGATTGAGTTCTTCTTAAACTCGATTGGTTGAAAGAAAACAAAGCTAAGCCCATTCGAAAGACCGTTGCTTTAGCTGAAAGCGAAGAACACTTATCGTTATTGGAGAAAATGGAAGCCTTAACAGCAAGGATCGACTTACAATTCAAAGAGATCAAAGGAGATATAAAAAAATGAGAGATGGATGAAACAAATGTGGAGGACCGCATCCATCGTAGGATTGTGATGATAAACCTATAGGAGGACCCAAGGAGGAAGAAGCAAATTATGCCTCTGGAGGATATCGAGGAAATTATTATGGTTAAAATTCTGGAATTTGGCAGGATCATCAATCACACTATCGTGATGAAAACCGAAACTCAAACCCTAGTAAGGAAAACCCGCCAATTCCACGTTTACCCAAAAAGAAACTAGATGAATCAGAATTCGAAAAAACCATGAGAGAATTTGTTGTTGCACAAAAGGCAGCAAATGACTTTGTCAAAAACCAATTCTATAATCTCAAAACCAAAGTCGAACAAGGACAAAAAATCATCTAGCTGCGATTCAAGATCTTGAAATGAAGTTTGGTAGGATTTCTGATCACCAATCCTCAAGACCCACAAGTAAACTCCCTAGCAACGCCCAAACCAATCCGAAACCTTCAACATCAAACGATAAACCTTACTGACCACCGCCTGCTCGAAATGATGAAGTCGAGAAAGAGACGGAACCTCTACCAAAGAAACTAACCCATGCTGATCCACCGCCACTCAAAGCCTATAAGCCAAAAATTTCGTACCCTTAACGCTTACACAAAGAAAAGATAGAGACACGATATGCCAAGTTTTTAGACATGATCAAGGAAGTCAGGATCAACGTACCCCTCGTTGACGTCCTGGCCGGCATACCCAATTATGGCAAATTCTTAAAAGATCTTGTAAGCAACAAAAGTAAGATGGAGCAAATCTATGATGCCTTCTTAACTAAGGAATGCTCAGCGATTCTTCAAAACAAGCTCCCACCGAAGCTTGGAGACCCCGAAAGTTTTCTGATCCCTTGCAAACTCGCAAACTCAGTTGAATATCTCGCCTTGGTCGATCTTGGCACAAGCATTAACCTGATGCCGTATTCACTGTACGCTGCACTATCTGGAACAACTTTGAAACCCACGAGGATAAGTATTCGATTAGCAAATCATACCTACCAATACCCTATGGGAGTTGTTGAGAATATGCTCGTTCAAGTTGGGAAATTCATGTTCTCTGTCGATTTTGTTATCCTACAAATGGAGGAAGATGATAGAGTCCCTCTAATTTTATAAAGACCATTCTTGCACACCGCCGATGCTATCATAAGAGTTAAGAACAAAAAACTCAATTTAGGAATTGGGGAAGATAGAGCAACCTTTCTCATCAGTAAGGCTATGTAACATTCTCACTTAAATGACGACACATGCTTTCGCATGGATGTTATCGATGAAGTAACTGAGGATGAACTCGATGCTCTGCTCGACGATTATAAACCATTCCTAAGTACATCCGAAAAGATAAAAGAGACACCAATCGACAAAGATTTTAAAGAATTCATGATAGGAAATGTTCAAGAGGATGAAGTCAAAGACGATTTTAAGGAATTACCACCCAAAGATGAGCTAAGAATCAAAACTTCTATCCAAGATCCATCAACCGATCTTGAGATGAAACCTCTTCCGAAACACCTGGAATATGCCTTTCTAGAGGAAAATTCTCTTCTTCCAGTAGTCATATCAGCTTTACTCAAATAAAATGAAAAGGAACGACTCGTTTCAGTTCTCAAAAATCATAAGGAAGCATTTGCTTGGAAAACATCTGATATTTTAGGGATTAGCCCTTTGGTTTGCAAACACAAAATCCACTTTAAGGATGATGTCAAACCACTCATTCAAAGACAACGTCGAGTTAACCCTAACATGAAAGAAGTTGTTATGAAAGAGATTATCAAACTTCTGGATGCTGGTATCATTTATGTCATCGAAGATAGTCCTTGGGTTAGTCCAGTACACTGCATACCAAAGAAAGGAGGAATGACCGTTGTGACAAATGAAGATAACGAACTTGTTCCAACAAGAACTATCACAGGATGACGTGTTTGTATCGACTACCGTAAGTTGAACGAAGCCACCCGAAAGGATCATTTTACTCTACCCTTCATGGATCAAATACTAGAAAGATTAGCAAGAAACAAGTTCTTTTGTTTTCTCAATGGATTTTCCGGATACTTTCAAATTCCCATCGAACCAGCCAATTAGGAAAAGACTAATTTCACTTACCCTTATGGAACCTACGCCTACAAGCGTATGCCCTTTGGTCTTTGCAACGCACCAGAAACTTTTCAAAGGTGCATGATAGCCATTTATCAAGGCATGCTTGAAACCTTCATGGAAGTTTTCATGGAGGATTTATCAGTATTTGGAGATTCATTCGATTCGTGCTTAACTAATCTCGAGTAGATGCTAATTCGCTGTAAACAAGCACACCTAGTTCTCAACTGAGAGAAGTGTCACTTTATGGTGACTGAGGGAATTATGCTAGGACACAGAGTCTCCAGTAAAGGACTAGAGGTTGACAAATCAAAAATCAATGTGATAGCTAAGTTACCGCCACCCACTAACTTCAAAGCCGTTAGAATTTTTTTTAGGACATGCCGGATTCTATCGCTGATTCAAAAAAGATTTTTCCAAAATCTCCCATCCCATGACTAAACTTCTCGAAAAAGATTCAGTTTTTAACTTCAATGAAGATTGCAACAAGGCATTCGAAACTCTCAAAGAAAAGTTAACAAACGCACCCATTATGGTTTCACCTAATTGGTCGCTACCGTTTGAACTTATGTGCGATGCAAGATATTATGCTGTAGGATCTGTGCTAGGCCAGCACGACGAAAAACATTTTCTCCCCATCCGCTTCGCTAGCAAAACTCTGGATCACACATAACAAAACTATTCGGCGACCAAAAAAGAGTTACTCGCCGTAGTTTTTGCATTCAATAAGTTTCGATCATACCTTGTTCTCTCAAAAGCAGTTGTGTTCACAGATCATTCTGCAATAAAATATCTGTTTTCAAAACAAGACGCCAAACCACGTCTTATTCGCTGGATTTTACTGCTTTAAGAGTTTGATATCAAAATCAAAAATATAAAAGGAGGAAAAAACGTCGCAGCAGATCACTTATCATGACTTGAGAAACCCAATCTCAAAGAGCTCAGGGAAGAAGAAATAAACGACGAGTTCCCTGACGAATTTCTTATAAGTATCTCAACTTAGGAGAAAGAAAGTCCGTGGTTTGTTGACTTTGCCAACTATCTAGTTGGAGGAATTCTAAGGAAAGGATTAACCTACGCTCAGCGTTGTAAGTTCTTTTCAGAGCTTAAGCATTATTTTTGGGACGAACCTTATCTTTATAAAGCATGCCTCGATGGCATAATCAAAAGATGTGTTCACGGTTTAGAAACTCAAAAAATTCAGGATCAAGCGCGGAAGCATCTCGAGTAGAAGAAATCTGATTATTCAAGCTTCCAAGACCCGAGATCAAGTTGTAATGAAGATATGATGAAGAACGAAGGCCCACGACCAAGCACAACTCAAGCAAGGACCTTAAACGCAAAGTCCAATAAAAAGATTCCAGGGAAGACCTCCCAGCCACCCGGCTGGACATCCTGCCGCCCAGCAGACAATGTGCCACCCGGCAAAGGGTCGTGCCACCCGGCTCTTGGTGCCCACATTTTCTAATTCATTCTTGAAGAAACCTGAGTAATCATGAAGGATCTAGAACCTCTAAACCGAATTTAGACACCCCTTTAGCCCCTGGAACCGCCAAAAATCAGTAGTATAAATAGATGACATCTATGCTTTATTGTGACAGAGGAACTCACTTCTGTAACCGTCAAATGGAGAAAATCTTAAAAAGGTATGGAGTACATCATCGTATAGCCACAGCTTACCATCCACACACCATTGGCCAGGATTGAAACACCAACAGAGCCTTAAAAAGAATTCTCGAAAAGACAGTCAAAGACAATCCGTCTATATGGTCGAGAAAACTAGATGACGCTCTGTGGGCATTCTTTACATTCCCAAAACAAACTCATCGGACCACTCTGTACCGACTTATGTATGGAAAAACGTGCCATTTTCCATTTGAAATCAAACATCGCGCTTACAAGGCCCTGCGAAGTTGCAACCCTGATCTTGAACTTACAGGAGAAAAATGATTTCTGCAGTTGCTTGAGCTCGATGAGTTGAGACTTCAGGCGTATAAGAATTTTAAACTCTACAAAGCTCGAATCAAAGCCTATCATGACAAGAAACTTAGAGTTAGAAAAGAATTTTAAGGCCGAGACAAAATTCACATGTACAGACTCTAAATAAAAGTTTAAAGATCCAAAACTCATATCAAGTGGCGTAGACCGTTCATAGTCAAACATGGTTATCCATCCGATATATTGAATTATATGACAAACATGGAGGAAGCTTTCATTGGTTAACGGACGCGCGTGTTAAATTCTACTACGAAGATGAGTAACTGAATGAACTTACCACAAAAAGAGATTCACCTCATTGTGAGGTTAGGAAAATGAAGGCTATTCATTCATGGCACCATTATCAGCCAACTTCGTGAAACTATCCATGGGCATCAGAAAACCATACATTAATAGTGCAGTGGAAAAACACCTGTAACGAAGCTAAGTGTTTGATTTAGTCTAAACTTGAAAAAGAATAGTGATCGAGAATAATTTCTGTATGTCCCCAAGCGAAGAATCTCTATTGGAATAGAAATAAAAGGAACAACCAAGCTGGCTGACGACTCACCTAAAAATCGAAGCGCTTCTCGTTAGGGCAACTCGTGTATTTCAAAATAATTAGTTTCTAGTTTAGTTTAAAATGTCCGCACCCGCAATCAAACTTAAGTGTGGGGGAACGACCTTCATAATAAAATAAATATATATATATATATGTCTGCATTTTGTATTTCGTAGAAGATTATTGTAGGAAATGACGCACTTGGCAGCTCAATTACTACTGCACATGCATGTACACTGGTTTTTCTCTTATTTCCCTATTTCAGCTTTTATCCATTTTTGCCACATTGAGGTCAATTGTTAAACGTAAGTGTGTGGGATGAATAGGGAAAACGAGTGTTTTTTAAATTTTCGAGCTAAACTAAAATTTTGTTTGCCCTTGTAATCTAGTTGTTTTCATGTATTTTAGATCAAATCCACTAAAACAAGACGTGTCCCAGTAATAAGTGTATACACGTGATAAGAAACCAGTTAGAATAACACTAGTTTATTTTAAAGTTACGCTTTAAATGCTCTTGAGCTAACATTCGTTTAGTTCAAACATTTTGCTATGTGTCCTATTTATCAGATGTACCATCCCTTTGTTTTAAAAAAGAAATATTACGGCAACTAGTTTTAGCTTTTACCTAAATATCCGAAGTCTACTGGTTTAGTTTCTAGTTACGTGGATCGATGGCAGGATATGTGGGAAATCCTTATGAATTTTTGAGAACGTGTGGCAGCTCCTATGTTAAGGACAGTATAATCCATTTGCTAGTATATTGAATCGGCAGGTTGATTCTAAAATAAAAAAATAATAAAAAAAAATAAAGCCAATGTGCTAAATCTTATGAAGATGAAGGAAGATGAAGAAAATTGGTATCGATTAGCCAATGTGCTAAGTCGTGATACAGTGAAATAAAGTAATATGTTTATCTTGAGATTCATAAAGATAGTGGTATGACATCTGAATGTAATAACATTAAGCTTGCCGTTAGAAAAATGCTAAATCAGAAGGTTGTTTGTGCTATGTGTAAAGCAATGTTTGTTACTGCAATCATGAAAGTTCTGTAGGCAAAATTAAGTTGAATGACATGAATTCCCGTGCTGATAACCAAAGTGCCAATGTCTCAAAACTTGAAAATCAAAAGAAACATAAGGCAAATGTCAGGAAATCAAAGGAGTTAGGGTCCCAAGGAAGTCTTGCTTCATCTAGGCCTAGCAAACCTAGAAATTGTCTTAGGTGGGTTCCAACTGGAAGAATTTTTGCCATGTGTGGAAAATTAACTGCATCCAGTAACACCGAGAATAAATCTGATAAATCTGTGTGTGACAATGCAAGTACTTCTAATCCCTCGAAACCTTCAAGCAAAGGGTTTTCGAATTCCACTTCTCTTCTTGGCAGGTTATCAAGACTAAGGAAACAGCATACTTCGATCTATCCGATTGTTGTTCTCTAATTTTCAAGTCAATGGTTTGTTATTAAATGACAGATAACAACCCGATCTTCAAATAAAAGGAAAATGTACGTGTTAGTGCGTTTATCCTTAACAACGAAAAGAGAAATCTTTTTGGTCTTGAGCTAGTATCAAAACATTCAAAGTTTGTTAGCTCAAGTCAATGGTTTATTATTAAATGTCAGATAATAACCCGTTCTTCAAATAAAAGGAAAATGTATGCTTCCGTGCATTTTCCTTAACTCCAAAAAAGAGAAATCTTTTCGGTCTTGAGCTAGTATCAAAACATTCAAAGTTTGTTATCTCAAGTCAATGGCTTGTAATCAAATGTCAGATTGCATCTCTGCTTCCAAAAGAAAAGATGGGAGTGTGTAGCTTCATTGCGCTTTACCCTTAAAAAGAAGAGAAGATCCTTCTTGTTTTCACTTCAGCAGATTTGATAGTCACAACGTCAGTGATATAGTTAGAAAGTCTATTCGTCATTTTTGCGACGAATATCAAGGGAGATAATCATGATGTTTCAAATCTTCGTTGTAACTACTGCGATGCATCTCATAAATGTCAACAACAACAAGATCAACTTCATCTCCTTCAACTCTAGCAATAACTATCACTGCTTAATGGAAACATCGACTTGTAAAAATTTTTGATCGTTTCACTTTATTTTTGATTATATACCAAGAAAAACAAAAATATAATAAATATAAAACCTATAAAAACAAAATACAAAATCAAAAAAATTTCAAAAATACAAAAAAAATCTTTTCCGATATATTGTCTCTCGACAATAGATACCATTTGCGCACCTAGAAATGTTGAATAAATATTAACACAGTGAATAAATGAAGTTCGAGCGAGAGTTTTCAAATGCTTTCAAAACATGTCCTTTCATTTTTCTCTCTACGACTTCTAAGTAAATGTCAGCTTAGGACTCGGTCTCCAAAGAAAGGAAAATGTTCATTTATGTACATTTATCCTAAACAACGAAGCACGTATCTTCTCGGTCTTGAGCAAAGTCTTATAAACATGTCAAAGTTTGAATCTCAAGAGTATTTTAATAAATGGATGGTAAATAAGATAAATCTCACATATTTTCCTGATGAGCATAGATTTTTCAATGATATTCCTCAAAAAAAGAAAAATTTCAAATCTTTCAAAATTGGTGCTCACAAACACCCACTCCAAGTTATCAATCTATCTATAATTGAGGGGAGTATAATAATATGATTCATTCTGCATGCACTCTTGTTCTCCCAAGACTTAGTTAGGCTCATGTGAATTTCGAACATTAACTTGTTTTTAATTCACTAATTGTCAAAAATTGTAAACACCATATGTCAATTTTTGAGGGGAAAATAGTGATTAAAATGTGATCAATACGGATTAATAACGTATACGATTTTCAATCTATAAGTTTTTTCCTAAACCTCGCAATGTGCAAAACTCTTTCAATCAAATATGGTGGATATGTGTAGGTGAACTTTTTGGTAACTCTGGAAACACTCAATGTGTCTTAAATGATTTCTCATACACGTTGATTGATTATTTATCAAATGGTTTTATGGATCTCATGTCAAATTATCTCAATGACCGACCAACTTTAATTTTCTCAAGGAGTTATAAGGCGGTTAAGGTTAGGTATATTCGTTCCATGATCCAGCCAGAACCGGAGGGATCTACCCAGGAACACTCCATTAGATAGAGTAGAAGTCCTAGGTATGATTGAAAAAAAGGAGTAAAGTGAGAATAAGGGAATAGTGCCGACTGAGATGGAGCTAGTGCTGGAACAAACCCAACAAGGTACTAGTCATGAAGTCTCGGTAAGCACTGAAGGGGTTGAAGAATGAAAAAGAATTGTAAGGATAAAGGGTGAAAAGAAAGAAGCCCTTCATACAACCTTAGGCAGAAACCGGGTCAATGCATAATCTATCGGTAATCACAAAGATGATTAGATAATATGAAGACAATTCCATCATGGACCCCAGTGATGCAAAGCATAACCCTCCTTAGCCACTCAAATCTTCTCAAAAGATTTATGTTTCATTTCTCACGGAGATCAACACATTTCTATCGGCTTTCTCATTCCGAGATCGTTGATATTGAAAAGGTGGCAGTCCGCTCCAGCCTCCGATTACCAAATAACAAATGTGCACTTATAGAGTCTAGAGCCAACGAGATCCATCAAAAATCTCACTAGGACACAAATTCCAATATACAAAATGTAGTACATCATTATACAACATTTGGTATCATTAAGTCCTACGCATTATCCTTGTGATAATTGCCAGAACATCAGAGTGATACTCTTTAGTATTCACAGTGAAGATGGAAATCCTTCTTGAGCCAACATCAAACAAGCTCTTGGTAGGTGACTTGCGAGATTCCTTATATGAATCAAACTTGTGTCAACTGGAAAGAAACGATGGTGCGATTCTATATGAATCAAACTTGTTCCAGTAAAATGAATTGATGACTCAATCAGAAAGATAGTAACTATCTGATTCACTCTTACCGTGTTGTCTGCTTTGAGACGCTCCGGTAACGAGAACGGCTAGTGCAGCTGCGAAACCCTGTCAAGGAGATTCTTTTGAATTCTACCTGATCACAGGCAGTATTTATACTGATTAACGGGGAACCGTGGTTATTGCAACCGTATTCGACGAAGTGACAAAGACACTTTCGTCCATATATGTTTATCTCTAACCTATACTTGCAGGTTTTCCTGACGGTAGCAGCTTCTAGTCCATGACGAGTCAAGATTCAAGACCTCATGCTCAATCCACAAAGATTAATACATGATGAAAAACTCAACTATCGAAAGTCTTCCGCAATCTCTGATGAACAAGCACTTCCTCATAAAGAACATTTGTGGTACAAGTAATCCATGTTAAAAGAACAATGTTTGAGGGAGATGTTAGGCAAGCTTGAAGATCTTGAGCAATGAGGAGTAAGAGACACAAGATCGCAAGGCGGCATAAAGATTCAAGGATAAAGATTTAGAGATCTCAGTAGTCAAGACAAATCAAGGCCAAAGACCACGATATCAGTATTTTGTCAAAGAATATCAAGTTAAAGATCAAGATCCAAGATCACAAGCATGCAAATGGAACTTCAAAAGGAATTCCCAGAATACAAGGCTCCAATACTCAAAGACTCACAAGAGGATCCACAATTGAGAATGACCACCCCTTAGGGGGAGATTGTTAACCGTGTTTTTATTAAAGTGATGGTCAATAAATATTTCCAAGCCTTGTATAAGTAAAACGAATTTACGAATTCAGTTTAAAGCTATTTTGGGTCCTAGACTGTCGGCTCAAGCCCATTTATATTAAGAACCGGCCCAAAGTAAAGCCCACAAGAATAGTCCACTCTTGTAACTATATAATGCCCTCTCCAAGTGTGGAGAGGGTGTTGCTTCTCATTTTTCTTTTCATGAACAAATAACCATTTTCTTTTTTTACTTTCTCTCTCTAAAATCTTTCTTATTTTTGTGTTCTGGTGATGAAATGGATATCCTAACAGTTATTTAACACTTCGGTTTTTAAAAAACCAAATCATAAACCCGTACCTTTTCCGTTAAAAACAGTTAACAGTATTCTTGTTTTGGTACACTTGGACTTATCGAATACTCGTACTTGATAAATTTGCATCTTATTTTCCAAATAACATGGATTGTGGATTTTGTTTTATAAGATTTGCTTGAGGGCAAGCAAAGGTTATGTGTGGGGGGATTTGATAAACGCTCAAATGAGTTATGTTTTAGGAGCGTTATTTCGTACTTTTGCATTGGTTAATTTGATCAGAATACCTATGGTTTATTACTCTATTAGCGAAACACGCTTTCTAGTTATAATTGCAAACCAAGTAAGAAAACAAGATAAGAAAAAGGAATAAAGCATCAGTTATCTAAATACGAAAGAATCCGTGTCAGGATCAAGCGCGGAAGCATCTCGAGTAGAAGAAATCTGATTATTCAAGCTTCCAAGACCTGAGATCAAGTTGTAATGAAGATATGATGAAGAACGAAGGCCCACGGCCAAGCACAACTCAAGCAAGGACCTTAAACGCAAAGTCCAATAAAAAGATTCCACGAACACCTATTCTCTAGTCGACCGACCTGGAGAATCCTGCCGCCCGTCAAACAGTGTGCCGCCTGGCAAGAGGGCCGTCCAGGTAGTATCGCGGAATATGACAACCTTGCTTAGCAAATACTTTTTGTACGACCTATTATTAATTGTATGTATTTCTGGAATTATGTATTATTTACCATGAGTGCTAGTCCCCTTTATGTGCTTGGTTTATGATGTTTGTGGTATGATGATTCGATTATGATTGTGTGGCATGTTTAATTCAATTTCAAGCTAAGTCTTTGATCCATTTATGCTTATGTTCTATGTGACATAGTTTTAACAACCGGATTGTTTGTTGAGAATATCATAGGCCGAAAGGGGTATTGTTAATCATCAATTTATCTCCTTTTTTGTTTACGATCGGATACCTTTTGTATTGACCATTTCTTAAGCGGTTGGGTATTACTAAGAACATAATTATCGATGTCTATGGTTTGTGAAATAAACCGCGAATGAAACTCATAGAGGTTGTTTTGGTCTTGAATTGATTGATTTCACTTAACGCTTGTTTTGGTCACTTCGGGTCTTGACGAAGGCTAAAGGTTTTTAAAACAATAGATTAGATACCCTCTAATTCTTATAATCAACTTGTTAGTCATTGCCACAATCATGTCGAATCAGATTCCCAAATTGAATCCAACCAAGTACATCTATTTTATTATCGAATTACTTCAATCATTGTTTGTTTGCATATTAGGACTATTATCATTGAAATCTTTATCGGATTGAAACACCCAAATCCCCACAAACGATCCTGGGTTACCAATCGCTCTCTTGCTACCACGGACGAGTTCACTTACTTGTATGTGTTGCTTAAGAATTTAGTATACCAAGTTATAAATTTAAAACTAACCCGTATCGCACACATCAAGTTTTTGGCATCGCTGTCGGGGATTTGATCATGTTTTACGATTTAGATCTCGTGATCCCATCGACCCTATGTGCCTTTTCAAAAAAAAATTCACAAAACTTTAGAGTCATCCGACGCAGTACTCTGCCGCCTCAGCATGACCCCTTGACGAGTACCCAGTCTCCCAGCGCAGCACTCTGTCGCCCGGCTGGCAAATTTTGACAAAAATGCAACTTTTCATCCACCTTTTCAAAATCCTTTTGGGTTTGATCTTGATTGAGTCTTGCCTTGAATGCAAACACGTTCTGCCGGACAAGACCCAACTACTCCTTATTCCGTACCCGAACGTTTTATCCACCAAACCTTAAGAAAGAAAAAGAAGCGAAATCCGTTCATACCCATTGAAGACCGAGTTCCAAAAGCCAAATATCCACCTTTCAAGAATCTATTCGAAGCTGAAGTAATTTATAACCCATTTCTTGACCTACCTTTCCCAATGGCCGGCGACCTAGCCATGTGGGGAAATAATCAGGTCATAGCACCTACTCCTGGGGCTGCTATCGTCGCGGTTGACCTTAGAGACAACTTCACCGTCAAAGGACACCACCTTTCCATGATTAAGGATCGACAATTCGTCGGACGCTCACGAACCAATCCGCACAAGTACATTGTCGAATTTGTCGAAGTGTGTGGAATGTTCCATTATGGCAACACCAATACGGATGCCATCAAACTCAAACTTTTTCCATCATCCCTAGCGGGAGAAGCCAAGATTTGGTTCAATGAACTAAATCCCAGTGTGATAACCACTTGGGAAGAAATGAGACAATCTTTTGTAAGCTAATTCTTTCCACCCGTAATTTTTGACTGACTGATAAGAGAAATTAGAGGTTTCACCCAACAACATCACGAATCACTAGTCGACGCTTGGCTACGTATGAAGGATTTAGTTTGTAGTTGCCATTCACATGGTTTGGGACGAGGAACCATAATCCAAATCTTTTACCACGAACTAGATGAACCAACCCAAGCCATCCTAGACGCCGGAGGAATTTTCCTCTACAAAAATCTAAATGAAGCACATCGGTTGCTCGAGGATTGAGTTCTTCTTAAACTCGATTGGTCAAAAGAAAACAAACTAAGCCCATTTGAAAAACTGTTGCTTTAGCTGAAAGCAAAGAACACTCTCCCCTATTGAAGAAAATGGAAGCCTTAACAACGAGGATCGACTCATAATTTAAAGAGATCAAAGGAGATATGAAAGAAATAAGAGATGGATGCAACAAATGTGGAGGACCTCATCCATCATCGGATTGTGATGATAAACCTATGGGAGGACCCAAGGAGGAAGAAAAAAATCATGCCTCCGGAGGATATTGAGGAGGATATCAAGGAAATTATTATGGTCGAAATTTTGGAATTTAGCGCGATCGTCTATCACAATACCGTGATGAAAAAAGAAACTCAAACCCCAATGAGGAAAACCCACCAATTCCATGTTTACCCGAAAAGAAACTAGAAGAATCAGAATTCGAAAAAACTATGAGAGAATTCGGTGTTGCACAAAAGGCATCAAATGACTTTGTTAAAAACCAATTCTATAATCTCAAAACCAAAGTCGAACAAGGACCAAAAAATCATCAAGCTGCAATTCAAGACCTTGAAACGAAGTTTGGTAGGATTTCTGATCACTAATCCTCAAGACCCACAAGTACACTCCCTAGAAACACCCAAACCAAACCAAAACCTTCAACATCAAACGATAAACCTTACCGACCACCGCCTGCTCAAAATGAGCACGTGAATGTCGTATTCAAATGCAGTGGCAAGACTTATGATCCACCAGTTGACCCAAATGCTAAGCCCGCCATCTTGCTTGACGATAGTAAGGACGAGGATGATGAAGTCGAGAAAGAGGCAGAACCTCTACCCAAGAAACCAACCCATGCCGATCCACCGCCACTCAAAGCCTATAAGCCAAAAATTCCGTACCCTTAACGCTTACACAAAGTAAAGATGGAGGTACGATATGCCAAGTTTTTAGACATGATCAAGGAAGTCAGGATCAACATACCCCTCATTGACGTCTTGGCTGACTTGCCCCATTATGGCAAATTCTTAAAAGATCTTGTAAGCATCAAAAGTAAGATGAAGCAAATCTCTGCTGCCTTCTTAACTGAGGAATGCTCAGCGATTCTTCAAAATAAGCTCCCATCGAAGCTTGGATACCCTGGAAGTTTTCTGATCCCTTGTAAGCTCGCAAACTCAGTTGGATATCTTGCCTTGGACAATCTTGGCGCAAGTATTAACTTGATGCCATATTCACTGTACGCTGCACTATCTGGAACAACTTTAAAACCCACGAGGATGAGTATTCGATTAGCAGATCATACCTACCAATAACTTATGGGAGTTGCTAAGAATATGCTCGTTTAAGTTAGGAAATGTATGTTCCCTGTCGATTTTGTTATCCTACAAATGGAGGAAGATGATAGAGTCCCTCTAATTTTAGGAAGACCATTCTTGCACACCGCCGATGCTATCATAAGAGTTAAGAACAAAGAACTTAATGTTGGAATTAGGGAAGATAGAGCAACCTTTCTCATTAATAAGGCTATGCAGCATTCTCACTTAAATGACGACACATGCTTCCGCATGGATATTATCGATGAAGTAACCGAGGATGAACTCGATGCTCTGGTCGATGATTCTAAACCATTCCTGAGTACATCCGAAAAGATAAGCGAGACACCGCTCGATAAAGAATTCAAAGAATTCATGACAGGAAATGTTCAAGATGATGAAGTCAAAGACGATTTTGAGGAATTACCACCCAAAGATGAGTTAAGAATCAAAACTTCTATCCAAGATCCACCAACTGATCTTGAGATGAAACCTCTTCCGAAACACCTGGAATATGCCTTTCTAGAGGAAAATTCTCTTCTTCCAATAGACATATCAGCTTTACTCGAACAAAATGAAAAGGAATGACTCGTTTCAGTTCTCAAAAATCATAAGGAAGCATTCGCTTGGAAAAAATATGATATTCCAGGGATTTGCCCTTCCTTTTGCAAACACAAAATTAACTTTGTGGACGATGTCAAACCAGTCATTCAAAGACAACGTCGACTTAACCGTAACATGAAATAAGTTGTTATGAAAGAGATTATCAAACTTCTGGATGCTGGTATCATTTATGTCATCGAAGATAGTGCTTGGGTTAGTCTAGTACACTGCGTACCAAAGAAGGGAGGAATGACCGTTGTGACAAATGAAGATAATGAACTTGTTCCAACAAGAACTATCATAGGATGACGTGTTTGTATTGACTACCGTAAATTGAATGAAGCCACCAGAAAGGATCATTTTCCTCTACCCTTCATGGATCAAATGCTGGAAAGATTAGCAGGAAACAAGTTCTTTTGTTTTCTTGATGGATTTTCTGGATACTTTCAAATTCCCATTGAACCAGCCGATCAAGAAAAGACCACATTCACTTGCCCTTATGGAACCTACGCCTACAAGCGTACGCCCTTTGGTCTTTGCAGCGCACCTGAAACTTTTCAAAGGTGCATGATAGCCATTTTTTAAGACATGCTCAAAACCTCCATGGAAGTTTTCATGGATGATTTATCGGTATTTGGAGATTCATTCGATTCGTTCTTAATTAATCTTCAGGAGATGCTAATTCATTGTAAACAAGCACACCTAGTTCTTAACTGGGAGAAGTGTCACTTTATGGTGACTGGGGGAATTGTGCTAGGACACAAAGTCTCCAGTAAAGGACTAGAGGTTGATAAAGCAAAAATCAATGTGATAGCTAAGTTACCGCCACCCACTAACGTCAAAGTTGTTAGAAGTTTTTTAGGACATGCCAGATTCCATCGCCGATTCATAAAAGATTTTTCCAAAATCTCCCGTCCTATGACTAAACTTCTTGAAAAAGATCGAGTTTTTAACTTCAATGAAGAATGCAACAAGGCATTCGAAAGTCTCAAAGAAAAGTTAACAAATGCACCGTTTGAACTTATGTGCGATGCAAGAGATTATACTGTAGGAGCCGTGCTAGGCCAGCACGACGAAAAACATTTTCGCCCCATCTACTTCGCCAGGAAAACTCTGAATCGCGCATAACAAAACTATACGGTGACCAAAAAAGAGATACTCGTCGTAGTTTTTGCATTCGACAAGTTTCGATCATACCTTGTTCTCTCAAAAACAGTTGTGTTCACAGATCACTATGCAATAAAATATCTTGTTAGATCCCGATTAACACTTCACTTCATATCATACAACACGAATCGAACTAGAAAAGAGATAAAGAGAGTTGATCTTTTAGAGAGAGAAAGAGGAGAGAGAGTTGAGAGAAAATAGAAAAGTGGAATTATTTAAAATGAAACAACTAACTCTTTTCTAAATAGAAAAGAGTTTATATATCCCGTCGCGTTAAATGACGCGCGAGATATTTAACTAGGACCCGGGCTTGGGTTTTGCTTGGGATTAAACCCGAAACATATACAAAATTAGATTAACTATCGAGCCCGATTCTCGATGCTTTCCTATTACAACGTTAACTAATTGATTGACCGAGACTTAAATACATAATGAACGAACTTCATGTTCGACTCAATATTTTGAGGCTAACAGTAAGAATAAAGAAATAATGCCGACTGAGATGGAGCTAGTGCTGGAACAAACCCAACAAGGTACTAGTCATGAAGTCTCAGTAAGTACTAAAGGGTTGAAGAATGAAAAAGAATTATAAGGATAAAGGGTGAAAAGAAAGAAGCCCTCCATACAACCCTAGGCAGAAATCGGGTCAATACATAATCTATCGATAATCACTAAGATGATTCTGATAATGAAGACTGACATCATGGACCCAGTGATGCAATGCACAACCTTCCCTAGCCACTCAAAATCTCTCAAAAGATTTATGTTTCATTTCTCACGGAGATCAACACGTTTTATCAGCTTTCTCATTCCGAGATCGTTGATATTGAAAAGGTGGCAGTCCGCTCCAGCCTCCGATTACCAAATAACAAATGTGCACTTATAGAGTCTAGAGCCAACGAGATCCATCAAAATCTCACTAGGACACAAATTCCAATATACAAAATGTTGTACATCATTATACAACATTTGGTATCATTAAGTCCTACGCATTATCCTTGTGATAATTGCCAGAACATCAGAGTGATACTCTTTAGTATTCACAGTGAAGATGGAAATCCTTCTTGAGCCAACATCAAACAAGCTCTTGGTAGGTGACTTGCGAGATTCTATATGAATCAAACTTGTGTCAACTGGAAAGAAACGATGGTGAGATTCTACATGAATCAAACTTGTTCCAGTAATATGAATTGACGACTCAATCAGAAAGATAGTAACTATCTGATTCACTCTTACCGTGTTGTCTGCTTTGAGACGCTCCGGTAACGAGAACGGCTAGTGCAGCTGCGAAACCCTGTCAAGGAGATTCTTTTGAATTCTACCTGATCACAGGCAGTATTTATACTGATTAACGGGGAACCGTGGTTATTGCAACCATATTCGACGAAGTGACAAAGACACTTTCGTCCATATATGTTTATCTCTAACCTATACTTGCAGGTTTTCCTGACGGTAGCAGCTTCTAGTCCATGACGAGTCAAGATTCAAGACCTCATGCTCAATCCACAAAGATTAATACATGATGAAAGCTCAAACTATCAAAGTCTTCCGCAATCTCTGATGAACAAGCACTTCCTCATAAGAACATTTTGTGGTACAAGTAATCATGTTAAAAGAAAATGTTGAGGGAGATTGTTAGCAAGCTTTCAAGATCTTGAGCATGAGGGTGGAGACACAAGATCGCAAGGCGGCATAAAGATTCAAGGATAAAGATTTAGATATCTCAGTAGTCAAGACAAATCAAGGCCAAAGACCACGATATCAGTATTTTGTCAAAGAATATCAAGTTAAAGATCAAGATCCAAGATCACAAGCATGCAAATGGAACTTCAAAAGGAATTCCTAAGAATACAAGGCTCCAAGACTCAAGACGTCACAAGAAGGATCCACAATTGAATGACCACCCCTTAGGGGGAGATTGTTAGCCGTGTATTTATTAAAGTGATGGTCATTAAATATTCCCGAGCCTTGTATAAGTAAATCGTAGTTTACGGGAATTTAGTTAAGCTAGTTGGGCCTAGTTGTCGGGCTCAAGCCCATTTGTATTAAGAACCGGCCCAAAGTAAAGCCCACAAGAATAGTCCACTCTTGTAACTATATAATGCCCTCTCCAAGTGTGGAGAGGGTGTTGCTTCTCATTTTTCTTTTCATGAACAAGTAACCATTCTTTTTTTTCTCTCTCTAAAATCTTTTTCTTATTTTTTGTGTTTGGTGATGAAATGATATCCTAACATGTGCGATTTTTACGTTCAACTATCCCGTTCTGCTGAGGGGTTCTGACTGTAGATGTTTGGTGAGTAATGCCAACATCTTCAAAGTAAGCCTTAAGCACTTGATTCATGAATTATGTTTCGTTGTCGGTTTTGAAAATTATGATTAGAGCTTGTGGTAGGACCTTAATTTGCTTTAGGAATTTTATGATTACTCCTGGTGCTTCGTATTTTAACCTGAGAAAGTGAACCCATGTGTAACGATAGTAGTCATCCACAATTACCATAATGTACTGCTTCCCATTAATACTTTTGACTCTCATTGGACCACACAAATCTATATGAAGGAGGTGTAACCTATTCTGAGAATAAGAATAGGTTTTGCTGAATGTGATTTCTTTTTGCTTTTCCTTTGCTCACACGATGGACAAAGATGATCTTTTGAATATTTGAAGTTTGGAAGACATGTGACGATGTTGTCTTTTGCAAGTTTGTTTATGGTGTCAAAACTGAGGTGAGATAACCTTTGATGCAATAACCAAAATTTGCTTGATGTTGCACGAGCCATGAGACAAATGGAAGATGAAGAGGACATTTCATGGAGGTTGATGGTGTGAAGATTTGTAGAACAATTTCCTTTCAACAAATCAACTCCATCTAGATTTCTGATAAAGTGGGTGTTTCTTCTAAATGCTACCTCTAAATTTAAATCACAAAACTTCCCAACTGAGAACAGATTGTATCCCAAACCCTCAACAAAGTAAACCCGTGTTATCAACCCAAAACTGCTGCAACATGATCATTTCTAAAGCGTTATGAGCAGCTTCAGATTCCCCGTCATATGCTTGTAACAACCTGAGTCGACGTACCATAAACTAATTTCGGTAACATGGCAAGAAAAGAAGTAGAATTTAGAAACCGACTGTTTATAGGTTCCTGAGGGTTAGTAGTACTTGCATTATCACACACAGATATATCATTTTCAGCTTTAGTGTTACTATTGTCAAGTAATTTGCCACTAAGGTCAAAAAATCTTCCAGTAGGTAACCACCTAAAGCGAGTTATAGGTTTATGAGGACTAGGTAAAGCAAGACTTTATTTGGAACCTAACTTCTTAGTGTTCTTGACATTTGCCCTATGTTTCTTTTGATTTGCAATGTTTGAAACATTAGCCTTTTAGGTTTTACCACGAGATATTATGCCATTCACAAAATTAAAACCACAAACATCATAATTAACAGTAATCAAACATTTCTTACATGTAGCATAAATAACTTCAGATTTATCATTCCGAATAGCAATCTTAATGTTATTACATTCAGATGACATATGTTTCTGATTATTAAAAGACGATAAATTCCTCTGGTGTTCTTCTACAACCACTACATTATTCTTGATGCAACTAATTTTAGACACAGAGGGGCCCTTATCATTCTTAGTATTGTTCCTAGGTTGTGGTCTTTCTACTCCTATAAAAGACAACACATTTTTGTTAAAATTCACATCTTTCTTGTTG
>BQNB010059616.1:5302-37255 GCA_026074375.1 Tanacetum coccineum | reverse complement strand
GTTAACTACGGATAATACTTAAAATTAATAAAAACTAAAAATCAAGCATAGAAGCAATTGGTTGGAAATCAAAATTTAACTAAAAATCAAGCATAGAAGCAATTGGTTGGAAATCAAGCATAGAAAAATACAAGAATTAGCTTATGCTATATGAATTCTAGGAAAAATAAGCCCTGAGACGTAGCTTATAAAATAAGCCACGAAATAAGCTTAACAGCTTATTTGGCTTATAAGGCCAAAATGAGTATAAGAATTTAATGAAAGGAAAAGGGAACGGATGAGCTATTGTAGCATGATGTTAAGACGTATGGTTGTTGAACTTGAGGTCGTGGGTTCGAGGGGTGATGGCACCCTTTTTGCTTTTTTTTTTAACTTTTTTGAAAAACTAAAAGCTGGAACTTAAATAGGACTTAATTTTAAGCAACTTTAATGAAGAGGACATTAGTTTAAAACCAATAATAAGCTTTTAAACAGCTTATCAAAAAGCTGTATCAGAAAGGTGGCTTTTGAGCCTTCTTTTGCTTATTGACACTTAAAAACAAGCACAAGCTTTAAAATAAGCTCAAATTGAAAAGTAAAAGATGTTTTGGAAAGCTTGTGAAGTGCTTAATCTAATTAAGAAAAGAGATATGAGCTGGAAACACTACAAGACAACTGAAATTGGTGAACAAAGTCCTAAACTCAGAAAGTAAATCAAAAAGCTTAAGAACAATATAAGCTCAAATGCTCAAAGAGCAATCTTAGACCTTAAGCTTTTGCAAAATAGCTAAACCACTTATGGACTATAAATCCAAATCATAAAATCAAACACTTTAAGCTAGAAAGCAAAATTTTAAAAGCTAAATTCTAAATCCTACTGTTTTTGGCTTTTTGGTTTCTTTAGATGACTTTTGAAAGCTAAATTTACTTAAGATAATAAGCTTGGAAATGAAATCTAAAACCTAAATTGTATTAAGCTATATCTAATCTAAACCCTACTTAACTAATAGCTCCTAAATCCTACAGTGCCTAGCTTAATTTGAAGCTTAAAGTCAGCAGTGGTAACCTGAGTTTCCACTGCTGATGTAAATTACAAATGCACCAAAATCAAAATGCAAGCAACCTAGAGTGGAATAAACTGCATACATACTCTATTTGAGTAAGTATAAACTTAACACAAACACAAAACACATTCTAAGATTCTTAGATCAAAATTAAGCAAGCAAATCTAAAGGCAATTTTTGCCCTGGTGCTGAAAACAGCCAATTAAGCCATAAAATGACTATGAGCACAAACTAAACCTCAAAACTTTGTTAAAATTTGATTATTAATGAAAGTTCAACTGACCAAAGATAATTTACCTAGTTACTTTGACTTTTTGGGGTCAAACTTGCTAAATCCAAACACCCCTTTCAGGTTTGACAGATTTTGTTAAGCTATTGATTTTGAAAACTTTTGATTAATCCTTAACAACCAGATTACTAACAGCTTATAACCAACTTAATTAACATGATCTAACAACTGATTAAGCAAAATTCTAGGATCTACACTAATTTAACTAATATTTTTGGATTTTTTAGATTTAATGATAGAAACTAAAAATCTAAGATTAATAACTATAAAGCTTAAAACAGATGTAAACTAATAACTATTAAGCACAATAAGAGAATAAAAAGCAAAATTAAGCAGATAAAATAAGCAAATAAGTAGTTTATACTATTAAACAAATTTAAGTATAGGAAATTAAAGGGAAAACAAAGGAAACTTACTAAAACCTCTAGCTAAACAAGAGGACCCAATGAAGGGCAGCTACAAGCTCTCCTAGCTTATAAATAAGCTAGGAGTAAAATCCTTCTTGGTTTTCCATTGCAACCAACTTCCTTAAGCTTTTCACTCTTTTGCAAAGGTAAGGTATAGATTTTTAAGCTGATTTTTAAGGTTTTAAGTAGATGATTAACTAATTTAAGCTCTATTTCAGCTTAGAGACTGAAAGAGCTGAACAAGAGCTATTGGAAGCTTTTGAGACAGTAACAAGCATTTAGGATGGAATAAGAGCTTATGAGTAAACTTTAAAGAGTTTGTGACAAATAAAAACTAAATTTCATTAATAAAAACTGAATTACATTACTTTTAAAAGGAAAATTACAACTGATTGAAAATTAGAATTACAATAAGCACAAAATTTTAAAAGCTACTCTAGACTAAAAACTAGAAAAGATAAGACCCTCCCCGTGTGTGTGTGTAGGAGTGCTATTTATAGCCTTGTGAGGAAGCTTCTAGGCCTGAAATCTGTTAGACGCGCCCATCAATCTCATCCCTTGATCATCCTTCAATGATTGAATCCCTCTTTTCCACCATTGGATCACTTATGAGTTCACACGGATTGCCAGCGTGGCAATCCGTTTGAGACTCATATGTGCTTCTTTACTGAGTGTAATTAGTGCAAATCCCACATTCCATGTGCTTTTCCTTCATCTGACGTGGCCATTTAACTTGAGTGATCAATAAGGAGCTCTTGATTTGACACATTTGACCTTGCCATTTCATTGTAGACTTCTTGAATTGTCTTATTCGCCCCTCAATTTGATAAAGCCCTTTGTTTTAACCGTGTGGTGAATTGTGGAAGATGATGAATAGTACCTTGTGTTTTGGCGCCTATATTCTAACTGAATGGGGTAAAACCGTTTTAAGCTTTGATGAAATTGCAATAATGGTCCCTCTCTTTGGTTATTCACAAATCAAGTGTAAAATGACTTTGGAAATTGGCAAAAAGGGTCCTTGTGGTTTTACAAAAGGGAAGATGGGCCAAGTAATGGGCTTTTTGGTTGGGCTTTTGGATCCGGATAGGGGATTTAAGGGTTTAAGGCCCAATTTGGGTTAAGGGACCAATTGTGTAATTTTTTGAAACTTGAGGGACAATTTTTGGAATATTTTGGGTTTTGTCTTTTTGTGGTTGACTTTGTTGACCACTGTTTGACTAAAGCTTGACTTTTTCTGGCTTTGGCTTCCGGCTTTTGTATACTCTTCCGTTCTCGTGTCCGTGCTTGCCCGTTTTTGACGGTTTTCTTGTAATTTTTGATATATCCATACCTGCACACATAAAACATAAATACAAGCATATTTTTGCCATTTTTGGTCTGTTTTGGTTCATTTAGGGTCTTTTTAGGTATTAACAGATATGTGTATTTTACACTTATCAGATCTCAAGAACTCAAAGTCAAAGGATGAAGGCTCAAGATTATAATCACATAAATGAAAACAAAAGATTGTTATCGATCGTCTAAAGCATGAATGAACAAAGCCATTACAAACAAGAAAAGACAAGGAGAAGACCAAAGAAGGCAAAGCTCAAACGTCATATCTTCAACATTAGAGAAGATAAAGTCAAATCAAGATAACCTCCATCAAGAACGTCAACGTTAGGGAGATCAAAGAAGACCTCAACATTGGGGGAGATTGTTAGCCTTAATTTTATATAAGTCGAACAAGAATGTTATCGATCTTATTAGTCAAAGTTAGTTTTGTAATGTAATAGGCTAGTCGGGATTAACGGGCTTGGACGTTAAGCTAATATTGTCCGTGTTGCCAGCTCAAAGACCAAGATAAGCCAAGCCCGACCCAAGTAGTAAGCCCATGCGCCATTTAGTAGGCTAAGGGTATAAAAAGGACCCTCTCCACACATGGAGAGGGTGTTGGTTACATTTGTCTAGGTGTAATCATACTAAACTCTCTCTTTTTTAATCTAATATTCTTCCATCTTCTTTCTTTTTATTTTTGTGTGCTTAATATGGGTATTGGGTAGCTTATTGTTGTGTTTGGATCTTAGCTATTTGGGATAACAACATGTGCATCATTTGAATCGATTGACCTTGTTTTACAAAAATGTTATCTAATTCCTTTATCTTTTTCTCAAGATCAATTTGTTTATCAAGAAGTTCGTCTTCATGAATTTTGAAATCAGATGTCAATTGTTTATTCTCTTTTTGAAGGTTAAAAACAGTTGATTTTTCTTTTAAAAGTTGGTTATTTAAATTTGAAATTTTCTTATTCAAAGTCGTTATTTGTTTAGCAGAGCTTAAATGTAAAGCATTTATCTTTTTAGAAAGACATTGTTCTTGATAAAAAGACTTTTGATAACCCCTTTCAATTGTGTCATATTTTTCTTGATTGATTTCAAAACATTTTTCTTGAATCTTATATCTAGCAAGCTCAGTGGTCAAGTCAGCATTGGTTTTACGCATTTTGCGATTGACCATTTTAACTCTTTCAACTTCAGTGGCTAAATTGTTATATAATGATTCAAAATGAGCATGTATTTCCTTAGCAGTAGCAGTATTTTGATCTACTATTCCCCTCACTTTGTTCCACCTTAGAAGCATAAGGGATAACATTATTGTTATTCTGTTGAACTGGTTGTGGTTCTGAAATGGGATCGAGTAGCTTAGTATACTGCTCTTCCTGAGTAAACATATTAAATATCTCATTATCATAACAATTGTAAGAATCAGGTACCTCAGATGTGCCATCTGAATCATAGACGAGAGCTTTACCAATCTGAATACCTGATGTCAATGCTTGCTACCAATTAGCCATTAAGACGCAGTTTGCATTGATGTCCTTAATCGCATCAATATCCCCTGTAGCAGCCATTAAGTCAAACTCTTTAGCTTAGAGTTGGATCCCTGCCTCTTCCTTTTGAGCAATCAACAACTGAGTCTGAAGATAAGCAACATCCCTTCTTTTTAGTCTGAGTGTGTCGTTCCTAGCAAGATGACCTATTCCTTTATAGTTGTAACACCTAATCTGATTTCCATTATTCCCATGTGCATTACCCTTAGCCCGTGCTGCTACAACATTACCATTCTCATTCTGATTGCATTCGGATTAACAATCAGAGGAGCAATCCCAAGAACAACAATAAGCCCATTTTGATTTCTAACATTCTGAACTCCCGGATTTTGAACAACCCAATTCCTGATATTATGTACCGCATTATATCTAATTTAATTCCCTATAATTTTCCCAGTATACTATCCAACCTGATTCCCACCATGATCGCCAATCATCTATATTTGTCTATCTTTCCCCATATTCATACCTGGCTGTGCAATCTGCCTCTTGCGTGGGTTGGATGAAATTCTCTGAATTGTTGTTGGCTGGTGTAGAATAGTTGAGTTTTAATTCTTTAGCCATTAAAACAAGTTCCATGTTCATTGCAGTTGTGGGATCTAAAATGTCTTCGGGATTTAGCGTTGGTTGTTGCATGTAGTTCTGGTTGAATGATGGTTGTGGGTTGTAGTTGTTGTTGGGTGGTTGATGTTGCATGTTGGTAAACTACTGGATTGTTGTACGGATTTTGAGAATGTGCCATTAATGCCAATGGATCATGTGTTTTTTCAAGTCTTTCTGCTCTGATTTTGTTCACCTTAGCTTGATTGAATTTCAAGAAATCATACAATTGAGTGTAGTCCACTTCATACAGATTCTTTGTTTGATGAACAACAGTGACAGATCAATTCCATTCCGGCTGGAGATTGTTTAAGAACTTGAGATCGCTGGCAATCTTTTCTGGAATGTGTTTTTCTCTGGAGAAATCATTCATTAACTTTGAGAAGCGATGATAGTATGATTCAATTGATTCTCCTTCAGTAGATTTGAACTTTTCCCATTCATTAAACAGTTTAGCCTTCTTCTCCTAAGCTTCAATGGTGAAACCTTTCATCATCTGTTTAACACGTAACCAAATATCCTTAGTTGGCTGACAATTGTCTGCAGCCGTATAGATGTCTTCTGGAAGACCCATAAGGATAGTCTGAATGGCCTAATCATTAGCTTCCATTTGCTTTGCTTCTTTCTTGGTTAGTTCATCATTTGTCTGCTCATGAGAAGATTCAGCTACATGTGGTACACTGTTAGGATTACCAGGTTCTATGATCATTCATCTTACATATGGACCATTCTTGATTAAATTTACAAGCAATTTCCTGTTTGGTTTGATCTTTACATAACGAAGAAGACGAGAAGACCATGGAACATAGTTATCTTTGTTTAGCATAGGTGGACGATTTTCGGAACCAGCAGCATAAATATCTTGTTGAGTCGACATTGCAAAAGTGATGTGTAATGATATTAAAGGATCGTTTTAGTGACTAGTGACTATGAGAATTAAATTCTAATACACGGGATTTACAATTCTATGATTAAACTAAGAGAATAAGTGAGACTTTCACAGAATTTTACTAATAAAAAAGAAACCGTGAAAAGAAGTCAAAAAGTAAGTTTTTTGATTTTACTGAAATTGGACCAACCGAATTTGGTTATAGGCTTGAACCAAAAATGAAATTCGGTTAATTTTACCGAAGATGGTATAATTCGCCTAGGCTTTGCAAGTGTATAATTCGTCTAGATTTGCATGTGTATAATTCGCCTAGCTTTGCAAGTATATAATTCGCCTAGCTTTGCAAGAAGTATAAATCGCCTAGCTTTAGGAGAAGTATAAATCTCCTAGCTTTAAGTGATGTATAAATCGCTTAGCTTAGATGGTATAATTTTCCTAATCTTTTTGGTATACTTCACCTAACCCAAAAGTGTATAATTCGCCTGAGCAGATTGGTATAATTCGCCTGCAGTTTGGTATAATTCGCCTAACCAAACTGTATAATTCGCATGCATACTTTGGAATAATTTGCCTAATTAAAACAAAAATGTACTTGGTACTTTTGCTAAAATTTTAGATCTTTGTTTCCCTTTTCTTCTTGAACCGATTATACTAACTAAGAAACACCATGGAAAAAGCTTGAATAAGCATGAAATAATACCACTTTTGACACAAATAAGCCGCACGAAAAAGTACCAAATAAGCTAGAATAAGCTTTTGAAATTGCCTTTTTGCAACCGTAACCTCAAACAAAATAAGCAACCCAAAAAGGACTTTTAGCACAACCAAAAACAGTTTCAAATCGAGAAGAATAAGCCACGAAAGGACTTTTTGGTGTAGAATAAGCTTAAACACAAAAAAAATCTATAAAGCTTTAAGCGTTTTGAGAGAAATGGAAACAAAACAAAGTAAGCCGAAGCTTTTATTTCCAAAAACTCTATTAAGCTATACCAAGGACAAAATACCCAAGACTAGAAAATGAAAATAAGCTCGAAATAAGCTAAACAAGAACCTCATAAACCACTAGTTACTCTTTGGCTCTTGATACTGTCACACCCCCTAAATAGGGTCCCGTCGGAATAAGCGTCCGAGAGTGTGACGTCATACATATCTCAAATACAAAGCATAAAGAACAACCTCTAAGGGGTATGTATGAAAATAAACACCATTGAAATGGTAACATAACTTAATTTATTTCATAATTTATAAAGTTTACAAAGACAATGCGGAAGCGTAAATAAGTTTTAAAAAGTTGACAACGGTATTTAAATAATAGGTAAAGATCTTTGAAGACAGGGTCATACACGAGGCACCACATAGCACATCAAGGGATGTTCCATAGCTAAGCACCTGAGAAAAACATGCTTAAAACGTCAACATAAAGTTGGTGAATTCATAGGTTTAAATAAAACATACATATTAGACCACAAGATTTAATAATGTGTGACTGTTGTAACACATACAACTTCCCAAAAGTATTTACGTTGCACTAAGCTCATGACACCAAAGCCTTAAGAATACATTAACTATAAGTTGTTACCCCAGTAAGTGCATTGCCTAACACCTAGAGTTCCTCAAATGAAATGCACCCATTTACTTGGTAGTGCTTTGTTATCTACCTGGGCGGGGAAGTTCAATCCTAATAGATCTATTCACAGCATTCGTGCTTACTCGACCAGTACCTCTGGTCAAGAAATTAACGGTTCATGATAGTGGGGACTTCATGGAAATAGGGTAACTTAGGAAAACACGTAAACAGGTAACAGTTTTAGATAAGCACTTGTGTCCAAAGTTTAAAAATAAGCAACGTTTCTCACCTCAAAGTTATAAAATGTATGTAAAACAGTCAAAAGTGGGGCTATGAACTCACCTTGATTAGTGAAGCGAAGTAGTGGAATGACTAGAAAAATAATCACACAGTATAGAACGACGGTACTTGGTATGTGTTTAAATACACATACCTTTTGCCTTATTAAATGAGCTAAAAAGACCAATAAAGACCAATAAATACAGAAAAATGCATTGTATTCGTTTGTATTGTGAATTGTGTCTTGCATGTAACGGATATTGCACAAAAGGACAAAAACGGAGCAAAACGGACAAAACCGAGCACGAGATTGGAAAGAGCGTGAGATTTCGAAGTCGAAGTCGTACCCATCTTTTACGGACCAACCCGGACCCATTTTATTGGGCCAGGTCAGCCCAAGATTGATAGAATACTAAACCTTAAGTCCATTACAACATATTAAAATCCTATGTCATAAAACCTAAGCCCAAATCATAAACCAAAAGCCTAATATCAAAATCATATAACTCGGGTCAACATAAAAGTCAAACCTACAAGTTAAATTCACTATTTACCTTTCTCCCCTATTTCCCTCTCTTTTACACAGAACACACGCACGCAGGTTAAATCCTTTGACCCCCCCCTCCCCCACACGCTCTATAATGCTTCTAGAAGCCAACCTGACGCAAGCAGTGATGTCAAATGGAAATACAGCTTGGCGATCCCAAGCATATTGATTGGTTAAGAGACGTGGCAACAAATGAAGGGCTAAGATTATGTTGCTTGGAGAATAATCAAGATTGAGGGGCCATGATTGATTGATGAGGAGCGTCTTAGGAAACTGCATCCTTCCTCTAAGCACTATAAAAGGAGAGCTCCTCACACACACAATGACGCCTAGTTATTTAGATTATTTTACTGTTTAGTAGCTTATTAAATGTAATTTTAGCTTATGGTATTGTGATTCATGTAATTTCCTTTTTCAACTTGTAATCCTTTCAGAATCTAATAAAATTTTAGTTTTATTTTAATATCCTAAGCCAAATTCTTGTTTTACCTATAAGATGTCTATCATTGACCCAAGCTTTAAAACATAAACTTTTAGTTCAAAAACCCTGACATTAACATGCTTTCTAATCGAAGGTCCAGAATTGACCTATGTTCGTATTTTGACCATAACTCCCTCATACAGAGGAATTGGTTGAGCATCCAACTATCTCATGATGCCAAGACCTATATCTATTCACCCATAAAATTATCTCATAGGCTCCAGGCCAAAATTTTGGAGAATAAGCTCCGTTTACCTGCTGTCCCAAAACAGCCCGCAAAATCCTATTCTAAATCAACCAATAACACATCTAAATCTTCAATTAAGCCATCACAAGGCCAAGATACTTCAATACAATCTATCCCATAACCATAGACCTCACATACACTAACTTACCAACATCAATTGAAAAAAATTTACTTGTACGATCATAAAAGTAAAAATCAATAACATGCACTCACTAGAAAATTAAAACAACAAGTTAGAGTTTTAAGAAAGTACTTTTAACTTACAATGGGATGGTTTTAAAAGATCAAACACAACCCTAGATGGGTTATGTTTGGCTGCCGAAATCCAAACACCAAACCCAAAAACCTTAACTTGATTATCTTGCCTCAATCTTGATCATAATCACTCCTAATTCAATCCTTGATAATCCTAGAGCCCTTAATCAATTAAAAACCCTAAATCTTGATGATCTTCAAAACCTTTATTTTCTTTAAATCACTTGCATGGTTGATTCAAGTAATAGGAGATTGATTAGGGTTTGATTTAGAATGATTGGGAGTGGAATGGAGATGTTTTTAGTGAGTTTTTGAGATGGAGATGGTGGTTTTGGGTTTCCTGTTGTCGAACCAAAGAGAGGAGCAGAAAAAATTATAACTTTCTTGTTTTTGTGAAACTGTGTGTCGTTTGGAGATATAAGGGGGAGTAGTGGGTTTGAAGTTGGGCCTCTTCCTTGGGTTGTTAGCTTAATGGATCAAGTTTTAAAAAAAATTACATATAAGGGGTGTGTGTTTGGGTTTGCCGACGCACAACAAGGGGGAAAGAAGGTGGGCTTTGGCCCATTTTGCCTAACTAGCAATACCTATAATTCTCGGGCCTAATAACCTTTCTTAGTCCGACACTTTTTCCTAAATCGTAATTTTCGTCTAGGTGCAATATAAAACACGAGGAAAAATGTAAAATGCAAAAATAAAAATAATTTGGCATCAAGGCCCGTATACGAGTCCATTGGTTTCTCGATTGTTAAAAACGGATAATTTAAATTGTAAGAATAGAGAGGGTTTTAAAATTGACGATTTCAATAAAAATCGACTAAAATAATAAAATGATTCGAGTCTGATTGCGCACTAAAAAGTTTAGGCTTAAAAATCATACTTAGACTTCGAATTAATTAATTTATTTTGGGTGATTTTTAATAGAAATATAAGACTTAACTACTAAAGAAGGGATAAGTCTAATTCAAATTTTAAAAAGGGTTTTACTTCTCACAACTTGACCTAAATCTGACATAAAAACTCAGCCTTGACAACGAATCTTGTTTGAATTATTTAAATAGCTTCCACTCACTTTGAATTCATGAATCCTATGGAGTTTGAAAGTAGACTCTCTGTAGATAATTTTAGGCTTTTGAAAATCATTAAAAGCTATTCAGATGATCAAGTTATGACTCTCGCAAGACGACCCTTCTAAACTGCCAACAATTTAACTCCGAAATTATTAACCCTAAAACCCTAATTACACATGATTAACTTCATTAACAATATAAAAATGATTTTAAAAGATAAAAACCCTAAATTTACAGATCTTACATGAACCTTAATCCATCATATTAATTATTACATGTGTTATTAATTAGAATGTAACAAGAATTAAAAATTTATAATTAGAATTGAACATAAATTAGAAAATTTACCTTAGAAAAGAACCCTAATTTTTTTCCTCCTTTCCCTCTCTTGAATTCGGTCGACTGGTATTAGGGGAGGGTTTTGGGATCTTTGATTTGTATTTATAGCCCACCAATAGATTTTAGATAATTCTTTTTTTACAATTTGTTCCCAAGTCAAACTCTTTTTTTCTTTTTTCTTTTTTTTCTTTTTCTTTTTTTTTTAAAATTCGGATTTTATGTCTCATGCCAAAAAAAATATTTTTTTTTATTAATTAATTAATTATCTTTATACCTTAAGTTTTATAAAAACCTAAGATAATTTGTTAAACCATTTTGCTTGAAAACTACATTCTAAAAATAACTTTTCATTTCTAAATTCACTTTCTAAAAATAGAAAGTCTTCCAAAAACTCTCATATTTTAACAAACTCATTTCTTTCACAATCGACACACTTCTCATTTTAATCCATCACCTAGAGATCCACGTATTAACCAAACCAATTTTCTCAAAATACCCAATCAATTCCATTATCACTATAAGTTGGTTAAGATGAAATTTCTCCATCAAATAACTCATTTCACTTAACTTAACCTCTAAACCTAAACTTGTCTTAAATTACTAACACAAAAATACGTATACGTATAATTACTTACACAATTAACGCGAAACAGCTTCAATTACCGAAATTATTTCTTTGTCACCAAAAGTGAACGAAATGAACTTCACAAAATACAACACAAAATCTAATCCCAATGAGACGATCACGCTCAATGGATTGATTATCAAATCTCACATATCCCACGTAAACACATATAAACACGTATAACACATAACCATACATTGCAACAGATACATTTAGGTCAACACTACGGTTTGACCAACCTGCTCCAGTCATGGTTGTCACACTTAATATGAAAATATTGGTCTCAAACTCATTTTGAAAATCTGGGCACAATTTAGGATTAGTTTGGCCGTTCTAGTCGTAACTCATTCATCCGAAATAGTTACGGATCTATCCAAAGAACCACATGGTACTCATATGTTCTTCCCTTCACCCATGTAGAAACCCAGTAGCCTCCAAGTCAAATAGAATTAGTTATAAGCCTAACTATCTGCATTACCAATTATGGGTACACACTAAGTCTATTTCCACGGTTTTGGTCGTATCTCGACCATTCGGAAGAGTTGGAATTCCATCCAACTCGCCACTAGGACATAACATATTAGCCTATTCATTAATGCAAAGATACAGTAGGATTTAAGCCAAAACAAATTCCCATTAAAATACTAACTTTTACTCAAAAGTTCCAAAAATAGCCAAAAGTAACCATAAATAGTCACACTTATAGGAATACTACTATATATATAGATGGCGGTGATCTCGAAGTTACGCGTAAGAATTTGAGAAGAAAGTAGCACATATATGTACGAGTATCCATATATAATACTAGTATTGACGTTCGAGGGAGAAAATAAGAAAACATGAAGTACGCGATTATCGGAGTGGTCAATATATAACCGACCGATATAAAGAAAATAATATGACGTCATAAGATAGACGTATAAGAGCAAAATGATAACCAAGCATTATATATTCATTATTAATATAATAGCAATAAGGATGCAAAAGGGAGCATATGAGTTACCTGGGAGCAAGCGCGCGCGGATATCGGACAATGGTGAAGGACTATTAATTTTTTTTTTAAAACGGTTATAGTCTAGGGTTTTGAAAATGACCTAGTTCGCTATAACGAGTGCTCTGATACCACTCTGTAACACCCCCATAAAATCACAACGCAGCGGAATACCACTTTGAGGTGCTACTTCATAGCATAAAGTACAAGTCACAGAAAACGACCTCAAAAGAGACGTAAATAAAATGTCACATTCGATTAAAATTTCAGAGTAAAATCAAGTCCCAATAAATTATGATTTAACAAAATTACAAGATTTCAAACGTGAATCATTTTGTATGTTTAAGGAAAAATAGTTATCGAATGTGAAGAAAACCGAGTCCTTGAGTTTTGTTGATATCCACGCGTCTCGAATGCTCCCAATGCTCAGCTAGCAAAATATAACCTGAGAAAATACATGCAAAAACATCAACAATAATGTTGGTGAATTCATAGGTTTAGGTAAAAGCAGCATTGAAACAAATCAATAAGTATTCAATAAAAAAAGGTAGCGTTACTACATTTCAAAGAATTATTTTTGAAATTCAATAAATCAAGTAATGTTTAATAGTGGACCACAAGGTTTAAGATCAGCCAGCGACAATGCAACGAATGCAATGTCAAGTAAATGAATTAATATATTATCGCATTAAGCTCATGCCACTGAAACGTTAACCAAGCATATAAAATATGCATATCATTTGCCCCTCAGCTAGGTAATATTGCAATATACCTTAAGAAATTCTCAATACAAATGTCATTTAGGGGTGATCGCGCCATGGATGTTACAACCCCAGACAGGGCAGTCACGGCCCAATAGATCTACTTAATGTACTAGCGCTTACCCATCATAGGTAATTAACAGTGCATGAAATTTGGGGCCTTTTTGAAATAGGTACTCATGCAGATAAACTCATAATCGGGTCAAGCATACCCTTCAAGCACTTGTGTCTAATTTAAAACAAGTATTATGTTCAAAACTCTCGATTTTGTAAATAGATACTCAATGATCTCAAATCGTGTAGTAAGCAAATCAAGCTTTAATAAATTCATAAGTAAACAACCATGTATCACACGGTATTAGAGGTCATGCATTAAGCAAGTAAAACTTTAGTAAAAACATTCATGTAACGCTTATGTAGTAGAAAGCAATAAGTTTACTAGTGAAACGAGCATGTATTCTCACCCCGAAAATAGTTATGAAAACCATTAAAAGAGAAAAGGTGGGGCTATGAACTCACCGTAAGTGGATGATCGAAGAGAAACCAACAATGAGAAGATGAATCCAAATATTAGTCGAGACCTATAAAGCAAGTCGCGACTTAGAATGATATATGATATCATTATAATAGAATAGTTATACAATACTAGTTAAAGAATTCGAAACATAAATAATATTGCACCAAGACTAAACCAAAGTATTTTTAGTTTTCAAATAGGTGTACGACCTGCACTTAACCCAAAATAAGTGTCTACTAAGTATCGCTTAGCCATTCTTAATTTTTATTAAATGGTCACACTTTTAATTCACAAGAAAAGGCGTAAAATTTACATTGTAGAATTTTAGTCACATTCACAGGACCATATCTCTTAATCCTTAAAATATATGAAGGTGAGGTTTTCACCCCTGGAAATATACATGAGTCTAGTTTTCAAAACATTAAGCCAATCATTCATACCATTTACCAATCTACGGAAACTGAATTTTTACTAACCATAACTCAAAACAGAAAGTTGAATGAATTTCTAGCGCTTACGGTTTCGGCCATAAATCCTAATTTATAATAGCTATCAAGTTGAATCCAAAGGGATATGAAAGCTTATGATATATAATGTTCAACCATGTTTTAAAACCAAATTTTATTATATAAGAACCTGGAGAAAAACATGTTTCCCAACCGCCGCTCCAGATTTGACCTTCTTCCGTAAAAAGGCCATATCTCCCTCGTACGGAGGAATTGGTTGAGAATCCAACTATCTCATGATGCCAAGACCTATATCTATTCACCCATAAAATTATCTCACAGGATCCAGGCCAAAAGTTTGGAGAACAAGCTCCGTTTACCTGCTGTCCCAAAACAATCCGCAAAATCCACCTCTAAATCAATCAATAACACATCCAAATCATCAATTTTTTCATCACAAGGCTGCTAATCGTTCAAGTGAATCATCTATCATTCATTTTTCATCACTTACACTAATTAATCAAGATCAATCACAATATGCACATGCATGTTCATAAAAACCTCAAAAATTAACACATGCATTGCTAGAAACATCAAATTAGTGAAAAGGGAGTACAAGGAAACAATTTAAAACTTACAATTGAAGGATTTTAAGAGATCACACAAACCCTATGTGGGTTTCTTGATCTTGGCCGATTGCTCCAACACCCAAATAACCAAAACCTTAAATTTTCTTGCCTCCAAATCCACTTGTAATCACCTAAAATCGAACCATCATCATTCTTGTTGCCTTTAATTAAATCAAAACCCTAAAATCTTCAAGTTCCTCAAAATCAATAATTTCTAAATCAAGTGCATGGTGATTTTTAATGATGGGGAAAGATTGAGGATAATTTTATAGATGATTTAGGGTTTATAGGAATTGATTTGGTGATTTTTGATGAAGGTTATAGTGGTTTTGGATGAGTAGGCGACGAACAGGGAGAGAAAGAGAGAATACGAGTGTTTTTTTTGTTATATGTATGTGTGTTTTAATTAGTTGAGATAAGTTTATATAGGGATAAATATTAGTTACCAAAAAAATATATAAAGGGGATGTGGGTTTGTGTTTGTTCGTTTGGTTATTAGAGAGGGAAGGGAGTGGGCTTTGGCCCATTCCTACTTAACTACTAATACTCTTAAATCTCGGGCCCTAAAACCTTTCTTAGCCCGATACTTTTTCCTAAAACGCGATTTTTGTCTCGGGTGCAATTTAAAATACACGAAAGATAAATATTATAAAAATAAAAATAATTAGGCACTCAAAGTCCTAATACGAAGTCATTGATTTCTCGATTATAAAAACGGATAATTTAATTTGCAGGACTCGCGAGGGTTTTAAAAGTGACGATTTTGATAAAAATTCACTTAAGATAATAAAACGAATTATTTAAAATTAAAAATTAATTATAAATTCAAATTAAGTAGTGACCTTAAATACGGGGTTTTACTTTTTCTCAAGTAGATGAGTCATTGGTCGGGAAATTTTGGAAAAATCCTTAATGAACCGTCGGTAGAAACCGGCATGACCGATAAAACTCCGAACACCCTTGACGGTGGTGGGATGAGGTAACTTGGTAATAATATAAACTTTGGCTTTATCAACCTCAATTCTATTTTTATAAATTTTATGGCCAAGGACAATTCCTTCTTTCACCATAAAATGACTTTTCTCCCAGTTTAGACAAAGATCGGTGTCTTCACACCTTTTGAGCATCTTGTCCAACCGAGAGAGGCAATTTTTGAATGAATTCCCAAAGACCGAAAAGTCGTTCATAAAGACTTCCATTGTTTTCTCGACCATATCATGGAAGATAGCCAACATACACCTTTAGAAGGTGCCTGGTGCATTGCATAACCCAAAAGGCATGCAACGGTAAGCAAATGTTCCATAAGGACACGTGAATGTGGTTTTCTCTTGATCTTTGGGGTCTTTGGGAATTTGAAAGTAACCCGAGAAACCATCGAGAAAATAATAGTACTTGTTTCCCGCTAATCTCTCAAGCATTTGATCCATGAAGGGAAGTGGAAAGTGGTCTTTACGGGTGGCTTCATTCAACTTTCAGTAATCAATGCATACACGCCACCCCGTAACCAATCGAGTCGGGATCAATTCATTTTCATCATTTTCAACAACGGTAAAGCCACCCTTCTTCGGTACGCAATGTATGGGGCTTACCCAAGGACTATCTAAGATCGGGTAAATTAATCCGGCGTCAAGAAGTTTTTCAACCTCCTTTTTGATGACATCATGGATTTTTGGATTGACCCTTCTCTAATGTTGTACCACCGGTTTGTAGTCCTCTTCCATAAGAATCTTGTGAGTGCAAAATTCTGGGTTGATACCCTTGATGTCGGAGAGTTTCCAAGCGATGGCTCGCTTGTGTGACTTCAAAACCATTATGAGAGCGGCTTTCTCCTCGACACTTAAGTATTTAGCAATTATGATGGGCAACTTGTCGTCACCCTCAAGAAATGCATATTCAAGATGAAGAGGTAAGTCATTAAGTTCAACCTTGGGAGGTTCATCAATTAAAGATTTATCATTAGGTTCAACGACTTTGAGTTCTTTTTGAATTTCTGGCAGATAGTTTCCTTGAGTGGGAGGGGGTAATGATGGATCATCATTGAGAAATGCTTCAAGAAGAAGAATGTCCCCCTCCGAGTCGTAATAAGAGTGATCATCTTTCGGTAAAGTTGGATCATCATCAAGAGCGAGGAAAGCATCGACTTCCTCGAGAAGAAAATCACTATCCCCGAAGGGAGTGAGAGTAGGTGAAGAGGTAGAAACGATCGGATCATAATAAGGAGTGCGATTGCCACTCGAGATCACATCGGAGAAACTGAGAACTTCTTGAGAATACTCCTCACAAGCCATATCAATGACGTCAATACGGTTAACCGATGTATCATCATAATTAGGGGAGTATCTCGAAGTTTGGTCAAGATTGAAAGTAATGGCCTCATTGCCAACACGAAGAGTTAATTCACCTTCGTACACGTCAATCAAAGCACGTCCGGTCTTTAAGAAGGATCTCCCGAGAATTACTGGAACTCGAGGATCGGCATTAAAGTCTACGACTATGAAGTCAGCCGGGAAATGGAACACACCAACTTTTACGGGGACATCTTCGGCAATACCGATCGGTCAGGAGATCGAACGGTCTGCAAGTTCAAGAGTCATACAAGTCGGAGTTAGTTCCGGAAGAGAAAGTATTTTCCACACGGATAATGGCATGAGATTTATGCTAGCGCCAAGATCGGCCAAGGTTAAGCACTCATCCATTCCGATAAATTCACACAGAATGAGAAACTTGTCGGGGTCTCCAAGTTTTTCAGGTAACTGGTTTAGGATGACAGCCGAACAATGTTCATTCAAAGGCGTTCTAGCCATTTTAGTTAATTTCTATTTGTTTCCGAGTAAAGCTTTAAGAGTCAAGGCAAATTTTGGCATGAGAATCAAAGCATCCGCGAAGATAATTTTGAAACTCATATCTTGAAAGATTTTGAATAATTTCTCAATTTGGTCGTTAGCTTTTTCACGATTCTTTTCATCATTTCTTCTCGACGGATATGGAATTGAAAGTTTCGGGTTAGGCATCGGAGAACTAACGGGAGCAACAACAGGCTCAGAGATTGGTACATGATTTTCAACTTAGACAACCAGAGGTTGGACGTCTTTGGTACTTCCGTTATTAGTAGGAGGAACCGTGTCCTTTGTCACCTCAGTTTCACATTCCACTACTTTAGGAGAGGAAGAAGAAGAAGTATTAGGAATCGTGGGTCCTTGATAAGCAACGCCACTTCGGGTGGTAATACCTTTCAAATCTTCCTTCGGGTTAGTAACGATGTTTCTTGGGAGAGTTCTCGAACTCAAAGTAGAAGCGGTATTGGAATTTACGAACTTGGTGAGCAAATCCGTTAAATTGGTCATTTGATTTTACAAGTTTTGATTTTGATTTTGCATGTTTCTCATAACTGCATCATTAGCTTTGACGTAGTTTTGAAAATCATCCCTAGACACACCTTGTGTTTGAGGGGCGGGAGCTTGGTAAGGTAGAGCTTGGTAAGCAGGAGGTTGATTAATCGGAGGTTGATACATTTGGCCTTGGTTGTAATTATTTCCCCGGTTTTGGTTGAAATGGTTTTGATTACTTCCTTGATTTTTTTGATTGTTCTGATTGTTTTGAACGGGAGGAAAATCGGGAGGTCTAGTTTGATTTTCAATTAGAGGACGGTAACCGGTATTTCCTTAGTTGAAGTTAGCTGCGGCTGCTTGAGAAACGTATTCTTAAATATTGTCACGATAAACGTTGCCATGGGTGGCGGGACAATTTCGATAAGAATGAGAACCACCACAAGTAACACAACTTTCCTCGACCGCTTTTACGGGAGCGGGAGCTGGAGATTGATTTTTCTTATCAAGAAGTAAGGCTTTCACCATATCTTTAAGTTCAGCAACATCGGGAGAAATATCAGGGGTGGAAGTACTCGTACTCACTTTGGCAACGACTGCCTTGCTTCATGAATGACGAACTTTGGATTTGCTCTCGATGATTCTTAGGCAATCTCGGGGCATCTTATCCAAAAAGTTACCACCCGTGGCGGAATTCAATGAATCTTGATCATTTGAGTTCAAGGCATTGTAGAATGTATCGAGTTGATGCAACTCCGAAAATCCATGATGTAGACATGCCCGAAGAAGATCATTAAATCGGTCCCAAGCCTCATAAAACGATTCATCAAATCTTTGTTGAAAATTTTTGATCTCATTGCAAAGATTTGTCGTTTTAGATGGAGGGAAGAATTTGTTGATGAAATTTGAAACAAGATCATCCCATGTGAGAATCGATCGAGGGGGTTCTTTTTCATGCCAAATCCGGGCTGCCCTCTCGAGGGAAAATGGGAAAAGCATAAGCTTAATCGACGTACTCGGGACGTTCGGGAACTTCATCGTAGAAGTGATCTTGTTGAAATAACGAACGTGAGCATGCGGGTCCTCTTTGTCATGTCCAAAAAAATTATTTATTTTGAACAAGATTGATCAAACCATGCTTAAGCTTAAAGTTGTCCGCGGTGATTATGGGAACAACGATTGCATCCTCGTACCCTTTCATAGGTATCTGGAGTAACTCAGCCATAGTACGATTATCGGCCATCGTAACTACGGGAGGATCTTGATTTTCAAGAGGATCTTCAAGATTGAAAGGTTCAACAAAATCCAGAGGGACTTGTTGTTGATGATGTTTAAGGTTACGGGATTGAGAACAAGTGCGCATGCACTAAAATAGAAAATTTACACTAATTTTTTTGATTTTTTTCTCAACAATTGATTCACAATTTATTTTAATAACGGACAAAGAGACAAGATAACTTAAACCTAATAATCAACAAGCTTCACGGTAGCTCTTCAAAAGAAAAACGCACAAAGGAGCGGAGGAATAGGAAAGCGCGAAGCTATTAAAAACCTTTTTCCTTTAGGGTCGTAGTTCCTCAGAACAACCTGCCTTATACCCCTCTTGTAGTTTGTTCAACTTTCAAAGGTGAGCCGTATCTCGCAAGTGACACAAAAGGTAAGTTTTTTATTCTTTGGTTTGGGAACTTATTAATGGATAATACTTCAGTTGAAAATATTATATGTTGGTGTTCTTTTACCAACTTGTGATTTTTATTGATAATTAAGGACAATGTTTTTATATTTTTGGTTTTTTCTTGATTTTATATTATACTAAAAAGAAATTGAAAAATATTTTTTTATTTTTGTGTTTTTTATAACAATAAGAAGAAAATATTCACAAACAGGAATGAGAACTTCACGAGGAAGGATCTTCAAGCACAAATATTCCAAACACAACGACAAACGCACAACACTCCTCCCTGGCAGCGGCGCCAAAAACTTGACACCTTCTCTTCTATATATATATATATATAGGTATAACCAAAATCAAGTTTCCCTTGATAAGGTCAAAGAAGGAAAGACAATCAAAGTATATCCGGGAGTAGTATAGGAGTTTCTTCCCAGGTCGTTTATCCCCAACGAGGAGTGAATCGCGAAGTTGAGATGTGGTTTGACATTTAAAGCTTGAATTGAAGAAGATTTGGATTTTGGATTCTAAATCTATGAGAAAAATAAGGCAATCTACACTAAAAATGAGAAAGGCACACAATTTTAAGCCAAAAATGTAAACGGAAATATAAAACGACACTTAAAAACCCTAATTTTAAAAAAAATTAACCTAAATTAATTTTTTTACTTTTAACTAACCCTAATTGACTAAAAGAAAGATTAAAGAAAACTAGAATGAAAACGAAGTTAAATTAAGCTAGAAAACACGAAAAACGTGAACGGGAACGAATCCCGTTCTTTAAAACACGAAATTTTGCAAATTAAACCCTACGAAAGCAAAACTAATTTTCCTAGAAACTATATGATAAAAGAAAATTTTCTAAAAAAGAATTATATTTTTTTTGACTTATTTTAAATTTTTTATGAATTAAAAAAGATTTCAAAAAGAAAAATTAATTAAAAATACTAAACTTAATGGTAAAAATCTAGAAAAATGTACAAAAGTCCTAAATAGTATAAAGAATGCAAGAAAAATAAGCTCGGGAAACGAGCTTATCGAATAAGCCCGTAAAAGCTTAAAATAAGCTTCGAAAAGCTTATTATAAAAAGGGTTAAGATTTAAATTGTGCAAAGAAATACCGGATGAGCTATTGTAGCATGATGGTTAAGAGTGTGGGTGTTTAAAGCGTTGGTCGATGGGGTTGAGGTCCCGAGTTCGAGCCTCGGCTCACTTGGGGCTTCCCCTAATCTCAACGTTTTTGTTTTTCATTTTTTACAACTTTTTAGATAAGCTAAAAATAAGCAACTTTAAAAAAGACAAAATTTTTACAACTAACAAATAAGCACGAAATAAGCTGAAAAAGCTTGACAGAAGCTAAACTATACTAAGAAACTAAATTGCTAACTGTTTTGGCTTTTCTATACTAAATAAGCTAATGAAAAAGCAAAATAAGCAAAAACAGCTAATCTCCTATATCTAATAAGCAAATGTAAACAGAAATAAGCAATGGAAAACAATCAGATAAGCAAGAAATGAAAATAAGCTCAAATGGCTAAACTGTCAAAACCAACAGCCTAAGGGCACTTTTAGAGCTTAATTTTAAGCACCCTAAAGGCTCATAATGACTATTTGGCTTATATGAGCTTAAAGCCTAGCTAAAGGGCTCTCTATATTAGCAAAAAGAAAATGGTTAGGAACTTAAATAAGCATCTAAAAAGCTAATGGAAAAATGCTTGACACAAAGATTGCTAGGTTTTGGTTATCTTTAAGAAAAACAAAGGGGCAACAGCAGACCTAAAAATAAGCTACAAAATAAACTTCAAAATTAAAAGCAAGTTAAAACAGATGGATAACACCCACAATTTAGCTTATGCTTAAAATTTTAAAAGCTAAAAACACTTTTTACTATCTAAAAATTGAAAATGAAAAAGGGACTTTTTAGACTCAAGGATACTTAACAATTTTGTTGACAGATTGACCAAAGCAAAAGTAAACCTAAAGGACACTAATCTAATGCCTTAAGACTCTAAAAATGACACAAAAACAAGACTTATAAAATGGTTTAGAAAACAAAATCAAATAAGCTACCTGAAAACAGTTTATGAACCACAGTTTAACACACTATAAAAAAACTTAAAAACAAACATTTAACTTCAAAACTTTTTGAAAAATAGCTTAAAACAACAAGAAAAGGCTTGTATAAGAATGCCAAGTGACCCACAAGGTTTTTATCCTAAATTTGACCCACTTTGGCTGTTATGCCGATCACCCCTTTAAGAGAGAAAATTCCTTTTTAGGCTATTTTACTAAGATTTAAGCAAAGAAAATGGAAAACAAATAACAAGCATTGATAAATATGCAAATAGCAGTATTAAAATCACAAGAATAAGCACTAGAATATGCAAATGATTAACAAGCAGTTAAGAGCAATAATAAGGCAGATTTAAAGCAAACTTGAGATTAATGACAACTAAGTAATAAAAAGCACCCAATAGGATAAGCCAACATAAATGAGCAATAAAAAGCAAAAATAAGCAGGCAATAAGCACATGAACAGTAAAATAAGCAAAAATTTAAAATGGAGAACTCACAATGGTCCTTACCTTTTTTTGCAATGAAATAAGCTCTCAAAGCTTAAAAACCAATCATAATGTTTCCATGAAGCTCTAAAACCCATGGCCTTCCAATATTTACCATGCTCCTTGCTTTCTTCTCTTTTTTTTATAATTTTGTGATTTTTTTGATATTTTTGACAGAAAATGAAATAAGGCTTTATATAAACTTTTAAGGACTTAATAGCTTATGTAAGAGCTTATAAACAATATGTAAATGACAAGTAACTTAAATGACTATAATTTAAGGAAAAATCGTAAATTGCATAAGATTAAATGACAAGAATTTAAAAGACTGAAATTTAAATGACAATTAAATTAAAATGTAATATATTAAAAATAGACAAACTTTGTTTTACAAGCTTTTGACTTCTCATACAAAAATTCGACCACCCCCAACTAGAGACTATATTATGCTATTTATACAAAAACCCTAATCTTGAGTCTTCTCTTGTTGTGTTTGTTATGTTTTCTTTGTGAGGAGAGTCTTCAAAGTGAATCTTAGCCCTTGAATTGCCTTTGTGCCCAAGTCTTCAAATCGTGTCCCTTGATCATTTGTCTTGACTCATTGTCCAATGGGGTGGTTTGGGATTGCCATAGTGGCAAGGGATGTAGTGGGGATGGGTGGTAGTGATGGGTTTGGCTGTATGTGAACAGTAACCAAGGTTGAGAGGGACAGGGGAGAAGGAGCGTAAATGGCAGGAAATTGTTTAACTGTGTAACAGGTTTAAAGTTTTGGGGATTGGCCAATTAGGTCCCTCAATGTGTATTGAGTGATTGCATCCATCGTCCTTGTAGGTAATAAGCATTTTTGGGACTTGGCAGAATGAGTCATTGAGGGTATATGGTTATATTACACCGCAAGTCCTTTGTGGTGGTATGAATCTTTAAGGACTTGGCAAGTTTAGTCCTCAAGGTTATATGTTTCTATTTCATTGATGGTCCTTGTGGTGACTAACAGATTTGAAAGATAAGGGTTTAGGGCCAAACATTGGTTAAGTATTATTTGGGCCTTACTAAACAGTTTTGGGCCGTGTAATAGATAGAAGGGATTTGGGCCATTAACATATAAGGACTTTGGGCCGGTTTAGTACACAAGGGATTTGGGCCCATTTGGTCTTCAAATAATGCACTAATGGGCGGACCCAGCCCATTAGATGGGTGCGGGTGGGCCCATTTAGTGTTTCTTCGATTTTAGCTTCGACTTTGAATGTTGATTTTTTGTTGACTTGGGCTTTGATTTGACTTTATCTTTTCACGCTTTTCCATTTCGTGCTCGGTTTTGTCGTTTTTGGCTTCATTTTTTTGTCCTTTTGTCGGATATCCGTTTCCTGCACAATATAAGTGGAAGCATACAAATACAATGTATTTTTGGTACGTTTTTGGTCATTTAAGTCCGTTTTTGATGGTCAAAGGTATGTGTAATTAAACGCATACCATATGTACAAATGAACCAACAATAACAACAATCACAACAACATTAAGTAGTAAATCAAAAGATAGCCATTTTCATCATTCATCACCAAAAGAGTTAATACATAGTTGCATTCTTTCACAAAATGATACAAATCATCACAACCAATGGCATCAATTCTACTAACTGAAGATTCAGTTTAGTGATTACAAAATAAAAGATACTACCAATGAAACTGAACTACTAAGAGTCACAAGGAGGGAATCCTTGTGGCTCGGATGGTGAAGTCTCCTCACAAGCAGCTGGACCATCGTCATCTATAGCAGAAACAGTGGCGGCATCACAAGCAGCAACATACGGATCCCTAGGATCATCATGAGCAACTGGAACCACTAGAGCAGTAGGTGGAACATATGGCGCCTCTTGATAATGCAGGTGTGGTGGTAGATGTTTCTAAACCTCAAAAGAACAATGCCTTAAACGGTGGTGGTTCCATTTTACACGATCAAGCTCCCTACAAGTGGATCTAATACAATCCTTACTACAATCCAACATCATCCTCAGTCTATTGTTCTCTACACGAACGTCATCCTTCTCAATCTATCGAACCTTGCGATGAAGTGCATTCAGATCACTCCTAATGCGACTCAGAGCGAGATCCTTGGGGTCATGACCAGCAGCGGCAGAAGATGATGATCCTATGTAAACCTAAGTGTTGGTGAAGAGTCTACGTCCAGTGAGGGTTCCAGTCTGCCAGTGCCAACGGTAGCAGCCTCAGCCTCAGGCTCATGATCAGCAGGAATATGAGGTGATGGCATAGGTGCAGCCTCCTCAATCTCATACTCAGAGTCAGAAACAGGTGGCGGAGGGTTAAGTGGGTCTGCCCCCTCATAGGGAAGTATCCACTCTAGGCCATCCCCTTCTTCATTGGCATCCACATCCATCTCTTCCTCTTCTTCTTCCATTTCCGGATCTTCCTCTTCTTCTTCCATTTCCGGATCTTCCTCTTCTTCATCTTCATCCCATTCAACCCAACCGTTCATATTGTCTGGTGCAGCCTCTGCAACTAGTGCGAACTCATTATGGTCAGGAGGTGGATTTGCCATGATAATCTGCAAATTGCGCAAAAATAAATAGGAATTACTATATGAATAATAATTTATATGAGTATGCGGATGCATGACGATGCTTCAGGAATGCACATGATGATCGATAAATAGTCCGAATATATACAATAATATTCGCTACACACACACAACACACAGAAAGGGGGGGAAAAAAATATATATAAAAAACACACACACACCACACTAACAAATATATATATATATATATATATATATATATATATATATATATATATATATATATATATATATATATATTACATTTTTGCAATTTAAATGAACAATCTTTGATGCTTCGCGGATAAGCATATCAATCGATATATATTTATCTTAAATACATATAATAATATTTATTATATGAATACTCAATAGTAATGCACCCGAAATGTGCATAAATACTCGAATAAAAAACCATGATCATGAGTAACACAAGGGCCTCGAGGAGTCTTAGCGCGCACAAAAAGGGTTATAGTTTAGGTAATTTTTTTGACCTATTTCTCTATAACCTGTAACTCTGATACCAATATTTAACACCTCCAAATTTATAACGCAGCGGGACATACAACTTTAGGTGTTAAGTCATAGTCTAATTGCACAAGAATATAGAAAACAACTCAAAAAGAGACGTTTTAAAACATTGTTCCATTTAAGATAAATTCAGAGTAATTAAACATTCGTCCGACATGATCGTTACCAAATTCACAACATAAGTTTTTTAAACATTTGATAATTTGTTTGATAAAATGGAACAAAATACAGGTTTCTTTAAAAACTTAAGTGCAGACTCCTCGAACACAGCATCCATCACCCTTGGTTACCTGAGATAAAACATGCTAAAAACGTCAACAACAATGTTGAGTGAATCCATAGAGTTTATAATAAAGCATAATAGAAATTTAAAACATAAGTATAGTTTAAGAGGGGACATTGTAACGAATACAATGTATCAATTCATCTTTATCGCATTGAGCTCATGACACCGAACATTAACACTACATATTTATATATGTCTAAATTTGCCCCGGATACTAGGTATTATTGCTTCATACCTAAACTGACTCAATTAAACGTCCGTTTGACATGGGTGTTCTTAATATGGATTCAGACCCTGGACGGGGTTGTCAAGCCCAATAGATCTATATATTTGTACTAGCGTTTATGATTAATTCTTTTTTTAGTATATTAATTATATATATATAATATATATATATCCGGAAGTATGAATTCCTGGGTCGTTTATCCCCAACGAGAAGTGAATTGAAAAGTCGAGAGTCGGTTTGATATTTGATGTTTAAATGGAAAAGATTTGGATTTGTTTTTCTAAATCTAAGGGAGAATTAACGCAATCTACACTAAATACAATTAAGGCAACACAAATTTAAACTAAAAACGCAAACGGGAATCCTAAAAACGCGTCTAAATTATCAATTAATTCAAATTTTAACCCTACACAAGAAATTTTTGCATGTAAACCTCAAAAATGACAAAAGAAATTTTTCTAAAAAAGATTTATATTTTTTTGGCTTTTTAATAATTTTTTTGGATTAAACACTAATTTAAAAGGCTAAAAATGGAAATTAAAATCTAAAAGTGGTAAAAATAATTTTAAAGCTTGTAAACCTAAAAGTATTTATTCTAAATCTAAAAACTATTTTTTTTTGTATTTTTCAAAATTAATTTACTATTTTTTGTTGATATTTTTTAAAATTTTAAACTAAGAAAAATGATTAAAAATAGAGAAATAATGGGAAAAATCCCAAAATATCACAAAGAGTCTAGAAAAGTACTAGGATGCAAGGAAAAATAAACTCAAACCAACAGCTTATCAAATAAGCCCAGAAAAAGCCATAATAAGCTTTGGGCTAATGGGCTTAAAAGATGATAAAGTAATATTGTATGCAAACTACAATAGATAGCCCTACTGGAGCTTTTGGTAGCAGAGTGTGGTGTTAAGTGTGTATATATGTAAAGGGGGAGGTCTAGGGCTCGAACCTTGGGCCTTCCCTTTTTGCTAAAATTATTTTTTTTTCTTTTTTTTAAATTTATAAAACACTAAAATATAAGCAAATTTAAAGAAAACAACTTTTTACAAAAACTCAAAATAAGCTAAGAAAAAGCAAATGTAAAGTGGCAGTTTCTACTTTTTAAGCCAAGTCCTAAAGATAGCTAACTGTTAAGCAATTAAGGAACAAATAAGCAAGGCTAACAACAGAAAAAGCCAAAACAGATGATTACTAACCCCTAATAAGCAAGTTAAAACAAAATAAGCAAAGAAAAAAACAGATAGATAAGCAAGAAAAGGCAAATAAGCTAACGGGCAAATATGCATACAAAACAGCCTATAGGACAGTCCTTGGGCTTGTTTTTAAGCCACTTAGAGTGAATCTTATGGGCCGGGGCTTATACCAGCTTAAAGGTTGACCAAGTGGCTACAAAAATAAGCAAAAAGAAAATAGTTTGAAACTTTTTTAAGCAATGAAAAAGTTAATAAAAAGGGACTGTTTGCTCTGCATATGCTGAGTTTTGAGGTTTTTCAAAGAAAAATAAGCTTAAGCAGACTCAAGAATAAGCTAGGAAATAAGCTCCAATTTGAAAAACAAGTCAAAACAGATTGAGTTTGACTTCTAAGGAGCTTATTCTCAAAATTCCAAACTCTAAAATCAATTTAAACTATCTGAAATTTGGATTTGAAAAAGGGCAATTTTAAACTTGAAAGACACTTATCAAAGTTTGACAGATTGACCAAAGCAAAAGTGAACCAAAAGAGGACTTATACTAATGCATTATGACTATAAAACAACACAAAAACTTGACTCAAAACAGGTTTTTAAAGCTCTTACCAAATAAGCTATGTTAAAACTTAATTTGACCATAGTTTTAAAGAACATATTTAGAAAAACATTAAAACAATCTTAAAACCCTTAAAACTTGTAAAAGCTGATTAAAAACACCTTAAAATTGCTTGTTAAAGAAGGCCAAGTGACCCAACGGGTTTTAAAAACTGTTTTGACCCGTTTGACCCACTATTCCAAACACTCCTTTAGGTTCTTAAAAACATTTTTAAGGCTTAATTTTGAAGAGTTAAGCAAGGTTTTGCAAAAGCAGATGCTAAACATGCAAAGTTAAGCAATAGTAAGCAATAAGCACACCAAGATAAGCATTAAAACAGGCAAATAAGCTATAAGCATATTTAAGCAAATAAAGGACAGTTTTGCATAAAAACTCAAATAAATAACATCAAAGCAATAAATAAAGACACATAAGCATAAATTAAACATAAATAAGCATAATAAGCATGAAAATAAGCATAGATAAGCAAATGAACAGTAGATAAGCAAAAGTTAAGAAAATGGAAACTTACAATGGCCCTTGCTCAAAACAGGGCAAATATTGCTCTTAGAGCTATTATACAAGCTTTAGCTTGTCCAAAAGACAAGCTAGTGAGGTCTATAAGCTATTCCTTTGCTAGCTTATCCTCCAAAAAGAAGCTGAGGTAATTTGAGGGTGATTTTTGATTTTTGTAAAATTTTTCTTAAGTACTTTTGTTTATATGAAAACATGTTACTTATATGTATGATTAAGAGCTTATGAAAAACTTTTGAACACAAAGATAAGACTTGAGAACAAATAGAGCTTAAAACAGGTTTTAAGAACCAAACTTAAATTTCATTAAACTTCAAAACATTACAAGGAAAATTACATTAAAACTAAATGAGCTGAAAATTAAAAGCTAGGTAAAAACTAAGTGCCCTCAAGGCTTACAAATGGACCTATATATAATAAGCTGATGAAGGTTCTAGGCCTTCTTTTATCTTCATACGATTGTGCTTCTTTGGTGAGAGGCATTGAGGGTGTGTTTGTTGTGTGAGTATAAGCTCAAATCAATCATAGCCATCCATCTTGAGTAGTGCCCAAGGCAGTTGATCCAAGCCATCCAAAATTTGTCTTCTTTCTTAGTCGAATAAGGTAGTGAGGGATTACCAAGCTAGAATTTGACTGTTAGTGTGGTAGGATAAGGTTATTTATGAAGTTTAGAGTGGTGTGAGGGGTCTTGTCTTCTTGTTGCAGGGTTAAAACACACGAATTGTGTGTGTTAGGGAGAAGACAAACAATACTCGCGCCTTTTTTGAATGTTTTTGAAATTGGCAAGATTGGCACTTGGAGGTATATGATTGTATTTCAAGAAAGGTCCTTGTGGTGTTATAAACAGTTTTGAGGACTTGGCAGATTCAGTCCCCCATTATTATATGAGTGTTTGCAAAGTTAGTCCCTAAAGGGACTAACGATGTTAAGGGTGAAAGGTTTAAAGGGGTTAACGGCTGTTATATGTGAAACGGGCCTTGCTAACTGAATTGGGCCAGTTTACCATTTTTGGGTAGTTGGGTTTTTAATTAAAGGGGAATGGACTTTTAAGGGTTTAAAAGGATTAATAGGTAAGTGGGCTGACCTGGGCCCACTAGGTGGGTACGGGTGGGCCTACTTTTGGCAATTAGGTTTTCGGGTTTGGTTTTAAATGCTTTTTCCAATGCCACTTCCCGAGGTTGACTTTGACTTGACTTTTTGACTTTGACTTGGCTTTGATTTTGATTTTTGCTTCACGCTCTTTCCGTTCTCGTGCTCGGTTTTGTCGTTTGTGGCTTTGTTTTTGTCCTTTTCTTTGATATCTGTTTCCTGCACAATACAAATGCAAAACGTACAAATACAATGTATTTTTGGTACATTTTTGGTCATTTTAGCTCGTTTTTAATGGTCAAAGCTATGTGTATTTAAACACGTACCAAAATCCCCCATACTAGGATATTGTCGTGTCCTCACGCAATGATATAAGTAAACACTTAAGCAAACCAAGAATCTCGATCCCCCTCGACTAATAACCTCAAAAAGGAACTAAGTGTTCATCGAGGGGAAATTAAGATTCAAAGGTTTAAAAAAGCCCCGTTTTTACTATTTTTTACATATTTACACTAACTACCACTATAATTTTTGTATTTTTCCTTTTTCTCATTTTTTTGTACTTTTCTTTTTGAGCAACTAACTTACTTATTTAAATTTCGTTATTTTCATTTGGGATCATAGAACAAGACGCATTTTAATCCTAAAATGCTCTAAAAAGATAAATTCATCGTCCCCGACTTTTCACTTGTCCCAAACCAAGCTTAAAACGAAATCATCGTTAAATACACGTAAAGATGCTAACACTACTCATATTTGTAACTTGTGAACTTTTTACTCCCAAAAATTATTATATTAAGGTAAATGTGCCATTTCGAATTTCAACCATAGATCAATGTTTTTTATGCAAAATTCTATGCTTCACGTTTCACCCGAGAGTAATGAGTTTGAAGGCGAGATCATCCCATGTAGCGACTTTTGTCTTGGCACATCCCAACCTCGCGGCTAAGTGACCAGGCTTTTGACAGCCCACAGAGACTAGTATCGGGACTCACGGACCTTTGGTTTCAAAAACTCTTAGGTTTCTCGTTTATACATATCTTATTTAATGTAATCATGAAATAGTCTAAGTTCAAAAGCATATTTAAATTTAAGGAAAATGATTTTCCATATATTTTTTAAACCACATTTATTGCACTTAATATTAACATAACCATGATGCAATTAAAATCTTTGACCTTTTAGAAAGCTGCAACATCGGTTGTGAGCCGGCAAGATGCAGCAAACTTTTATCGGTCTCGAATTATTATTCTTACTATGGGCTTTATTTTGAAGACTGCCACATCGGTTGTGAGCCGGCAAGAGGCAGTAAACTTTTATTAGCCCACAGTTTATAATTATTACTCATCATTTATTCATTTTTCATTTTTTTTTTCATTTTTCACTTTATTTGGCGATATATAGAAAAGACTTATTTTTGAAAAATTTAAGTATAAATTTAAACTAAGACTAAAATTATTGATATCGACTACATTTCAAATTCAAAAATTATTGATTTAAGTCTAATTTTCAAATATAGCACGCATTATTAGTCCGGTTAGGAGCTTATGGGAGAAAAAGCCACAAATTACATACATGAGCTTGTAAGATTTCCAAATAATCCTTGTTTAGCATCTAACTCATACTTAACTCTATTATTTTTCGTTCTTTGCGAAGATTCGCGAACGCTTAGTCTAAACGTTAAGGAACAAGCTAGAGCTCAACACGCTCGATCGGTTCAAAATTTATTCTTATTCTATCCGACGGGAAAGTCAAAATTGTGACACAACACTTATTTTGTTTTTGAAATTTTTTTAAATTTTTTCATTTTTTTGGCATTTTGGTGGTAAAAACGGGATTACGCGAAAATAACGGCTGTAGGTACAATCAAATCGAAGATCCCCCCCATACTAGAGTTAAGCATTATCCTCAATGTTTTATGAAGGGTTTCTTTGTAAATCCTAAACCGTTTATTAAGTATGCTTAAAGATAAACGTTAGTCGATTAGATTAGGATATTGGATTTCCTAAATGAAGCTGAGGATTTGAAGCTCGAGTGATCGAAAGACAAAACCACGAGCACGAGAGGCTTCAAAATCCAGGCAAATCCTGGACAATCACAAAAACACATGCAAACGAGAAAGGTAGAGGCGAGCCTCATCACAACAAAAAAACACTTATTCATTACTACAATACTACTATTAAGATAAGCATGGGGTACCTCCCACGAAGTGCTTGTTTAAGGTTACTAAGCTTGACCTATTCCCCAAGTTTAATGGTCCTTGGGGAAGGTTTGGAGATTCGGGACAACCACAGGTGGTATGTCCTCTCCAAATAAGTGCTTAAGTCAATGACCATTCACCTTGAAATTTGGCCCGAAGTTTTGAGATAACTCGACGGTGCCATACGGAAAAACTTGGGTGATGGTGAATGGTCCAGACCAACGGGATTTAAGTTTACCTGAGAAGAGCTTCAATCTAGAATTAAAGAAGAGGACTCGATCACCAACGTTGAAAACGCGGTTCTTGATTTTAGAGTCGTGGAT